>JAODAL010007669.1:0-123339 GCA_025379985.1 Phyllomedusa bahiana
GCCCACAAATAGATTCAAGAAGTCCCTCCTTCGTTATTTGTTACAAGCTGGCAAATCTATCATTCCACGAAAGTGGAAATCGCCCGCGCCCCCCTCGATAGAGGAGTGGTATGCAGAGATTGACTCCATGCAAAGAATGGAAGAGCTGATTTCGCATAGTGATGATCAACTGCTTAGGTGCCAGCGCACATGGTTCCACTGGACCGCGTTTAAGGCCTCCCAGTTATATCTCTCCATCTCCAGCTAGGACCGCACCCTTCACGACCTGATTGGGCGGGCTTCAGCTGGGGGACTGTCCCTGAATCCTGAGGTTCCTGAGAAGCTGAAGGAACTATCGGGGATTTAACAAGGCTGTCTTGGACAAGGCGCAGGGCATGGGATTAGCCATGTACCTCCTCTCCCCCCCCCCTTTTTTTTTTTTTTCTCCCTTATCCCTCTTGTTGTCTGTAGAGTCTGTGTGCTTTGTGTAACCTGTCATTTGTCTATGTAACTGTTATCACCTATTGTGCTTTAGTT
This sequence comes from Phyllomedusa bahiana, assembly GCA_025379985.1. Classification (NCBI taxonomy): domain Eukaryota; kingdom Metazoa; phylum Chordata; class Amphibia; order Anura; family Hylidae; genus Phyllomedusa; species Phyllomedusa bahiana. Next base: position 517 of record JAODAL010007669.1, read on the forward strand.
TGAAATTTGGGTGCTAACACACCTTTCACATTGCATTGACCTATGACGAGATGTTATTGTAACTTGTTTAATGCATTATTACAATTGACCACATGTTTTGGGTGTATGATATTCACTTATGATACTGATATTATTGTGCGGAAACCCGCACGTTTGTTACTTTACTCTATGTTATTACCTGTAATTTTTCAATTTCTTAAATAAAATTACGCTTGGAATTGGAAAAAAAAACAAAAAAACAAAAACAAAACACCTGACAACAGGGCATTACTATTTAACCTGCCGTAATGTGTGGTCACACCGTACTAACATCAAACTACGGGTACCTGGATACCAGGTGGAACTGGAAGCAAGAAAAATAGAAACGTAAATACACTGTTAGGGTATGTTCACACGGCGCATTGGGGCACATATCTCCAAAGCACGGCTGGCCGGACCCCGGCCGCCCCAACCACATGCATTGTCTGTGGCACGCAAGCGCCGCTAACAATTGACGTCACTTCTCTCCCCAGTTTATGCAGAGTTACTATTGTGTTCTTATAAGCACCGTGGCTTCCATTCATAACGTAGTCATGACAGCTATTCTCGCTAGATTCGTTTTTCAATATATCCCAACCATTCTCATTCACTTACAATAGATGGGCCTTGACAGGAGTGAAACCTTAAAGTTAACCTGTCAGGTAGTTTGTACTACCCTACCTGAGAGCAGGATATGTCAGAGGAAGAGAAGCGGAACTGTGATATATAGGATTATATGATAGAGGAGAGAAGCTGAGCTCTGTGATATATAGGATTATATGATAGAGGAGAGAAGCTGAGCTCTGTGATATATAGGATTATATGAGAGATGTAGAGAAGCTGAGCTCTGTGATATATAGGGTTATATGATAGAGGGAGAGAAGCAGAGCTCTGTGAGATATAGGGTTATATGATAGAGGGAGAGAAGCAGAGCTCTGTGAGATATAGGGTTATATGATAGAGGGAGAGAAGCTGAGCTCTGTGAGATATAGGTTATATGATAGAGGGAGAGATGAGCTGGTATCAGGTTATGATAGGGAGAGAAGGGAGTGATATAGGGTTATATGATAGAGGGAGAGAAGCTGAGCTCTGTGAGATATAGGGTATTATAATAGAGGGAGAGAAGCTGAGCTCTGTGATTATCAGGGTTATATGATAGGGGAGAGAAGCTGAGCTCAGTGATATATAGGGTTATATGATAGAGGGAGAGAAGCTGAGCTCAGTGAGATATAGGGTTATATGATAGAGGGAGAGAAGCTGAGCTCTGTGAGATATAGGGTTATATAATAGAGGGAGAGAAGCTGAGCTCTGTGATACAGGGTTATATGATAGAGGGAGAGAAGCTGAGCTCAGTGATACAGGGTTATATGATAGAGGGAGAGAAGCTGAGCTCTGTGATACAGGGTTATATGATAGGGGAAGAGGAGCTGAGATCTGATATACAGGATTATATGATAGGGGAAGAGGAGCTGAGCTCTGATATACAGGATTATATGATATAGGAGAGAAGCAAAGCTCTGTGATATATAGGGTTATATGATAGAGGAGAGAAGCTGAGCTCTGTGATATATAAGGTTATATGATAGAAGAGAGAAGCTGAGCTCCTGGCCGAGTTATGAATGCAAGTTAAGATGTCTATGAGCACAGTCTAACAATTAGGCCACATACTATTATCTAGAAATTGTAATGTTTACTTCCACGGTCAGCGGATTACATTCCTTATTAACAAAAATAAATACATCAAAACTATGTTTACAGTGAAGCCCATTATGGGGCGAAAACAATGATAGAACAGGTTGATTTTAAAAGTGGTTGTCTACTTTATATTATTTTTATTTCTTATGTACACAATACAAAATCATACAATTTTATAACACACATGTATTAAAAATTCTGATCATGTCCCTCTTTTATAGCAATGCAGTAGGCTCCCAGCTAGAGAATAGCTCCTGTGGACTAACTGTATAAACACGACAGTCATGTGATCAACCACAGATCATGTGACCCCTGGTATCCAGGTAACAGTAGTGTATGGAGGAACAGAACTTCTCCAGTATTACTACCTCCAGCAGCTTATCTGTGATCACCACACAGGTCATGTGACCTGGTATCCAGGTAACAGTAGTGTATGGAGGAACAGAACTTCTCCATATTACTAATAGCAACATCTATATGTGACCACACCAGGTCATTGACCTGTATCCAGAACAGAGATTTGGAGCAAATTCTCCGTATACTCTCCAGCAGGTCTATCATTGACACCCAAGTCAGTGACCTGGTATCCAGTAACAGTTTGTAGGAGGAGCAGAATCTCCAGTATTATGCTCCAGCAGTGTTTATCAATGTGCCACTACAAGTTGTGACTTGTATCAGGTAACAGAGTGTTGGAGGACAGATTCTCCAGATTCACCATCAGCAAGTCTTATGTGAAACAAGGTATGTGACTGGTATCCAGGTAACAGAGTGTATGGAGAGCAGAACTCTCAGTATTTTACCGTCCAGTGATTATCATGTGACCACCACACATCGCATGTGACTGGAATCCAGGTAACAGAGTGTTTGGGACAGACTTCAGTATTACATCCGCAGTGTATTATCATGTGACACACACAGTATGGACCCTGGTATGGTAACAGTGATTGTAGGAAGAACAGACCTCAGTTACTACATCAGCGGTCTTATCATGTGACAACACAGGTCATGTGACCTGTACAGGTAAAGTGTGATGGAGGACAGAACTTCTCATATTACTGCCTCAGCAGTGTCTTATCATGTGACTACTACACAGGTCATGTGACCCTGGTATCCCGCTAACAGTTGTGTATGGAGCAGAACTTCTCCAGTATTACTACCTCCAGCAGCGTCTTATGTGACCACCACACAGGTCATGTGACCTGGTATCCAGGTAACAGAGTGTATGGAGAGCAGAACTTCTCCAGTATTACTACCTCCAGCAGTTCTTATCATGTTACCACCACACAGGCCAGGTGACCCTGGTATCCAGGTAACAGTAGTGTATGGAGGACAGAACTTCTCCAGTATTACTACCTACGCAGCATGCTTATCATGTGACCACTACACAGGTCATGTGACCCTGGTATCCAGGTAACAGTAGTGTATGGGAAGACAGAACTCTCCAGTATTACTACATCCAGCAGCGTCTTATCATGTGACCACCACACAGGTCATGTGACCCCTGGTATCCAGGTAACAGTAGTGTATGGAGGAACAGAACTTCTCCAGTATTACTGCCTCCAGCAGTGTCTTATCATGTGACTACTACACAGGTCATGTGACCTTGGTATCCAGGTAACAGTAGTGTATGGAGGAACAGAACTTCTCCAGTATTACTACCTCCAGCAGTGTCATCATGTGACCACCACACAGGTCATGTGACCCTGGTATCCAGGTAACAGTAGGTTACTGAGGAGCAGAACTTCTCCAGTATTACTACCTCCAGCAGCGTCTTTGGAGATGCCGCTCACAGTGAAGGAGTTGCTGGAATAACCATATTATTCCACCATTATTCCTATTCAGTTATCCCATACAGGTCATGTGACGCTGCTGCTAACAGAATGTCAGTGGGGTACATGTTCAGGCCATACAGCTGCTCCATGGGAGCCCTTACTATGGACAGGAATATGGGCTATACCATCCTCATTTCTAGATAAGGGCCTATTGCATTGGAATAAAAGAGGTACAGGAGCAGAATTTGAATACATATCTACTAGAAGATTATATAATGTCCTATGATATACATAATAAATAGAAAATATACAGTGGACATGCCCTTTCATTTCCATCTCAAGCGAATCTTCCCCATGACAGGCCGTGCCAGAGGTGTCTCCGCACACGTTCTGGGGATAGCCGATTGTACCTCCTGACTGATGGCAGCCATGGGCACTGAGCTGTCACCGATAAACTCTACGGAAAGTCTCCGGCCTTTGAACGAGATCACAGCGATGTCTGCACAGCCGCACAGGTCACCGTGTACACGGCGTGCAGCGGCTCCGCTCACCTGTCCGCATCCAGCCCGTCTGCTGCCATCCCTGTGTCTGCAGCGATGCTGCCCCGCCGATCGGCCGCTCCTCCCCGCAGCGCGGAGCACAAGTCACTGCTGTGCCTGGGCGGTGAAAGCGTTGTAGCGCGGGCAGTCGGTAAAGGGCAGCAGGCGGTTTCCGCAGCCGTCGTGCAGGCAGCCCCCCCTCCCGAGTATGCGGCCCCCCAGTCACGTGGGGGGCGTTACAAAATACCCGCCCCAGCTAATTTTTCTGTTTTTATTGGCATGGGTGGGGTGTCTGTTTATGTTTTTCATAGAAAAGTGCTCCCCTACCTACCGTACGGGCAAATGCTCCCCTTACATACAAGTGGCAGTGCTTTACCTAACAGTAGGGGTGTCCCACATCACGTAGGGCAGTGTCCCCTACATCCCGTGGGCTGTGTTTACACTCACGTAGGGCAGTGTTTACATAAGTACGGGATTTTAATAAATACGGGGAGTGCCCTTTTCATAAATAGGGCAGTGCTCCCCCCAATACACAGTAGGGCTGCTCCTCTACATACAAAAGACGGGCAGTGCTCCTTACAAAATAGGGCGGCTCCTTACCAATAACAAATAGGGAGTGTTTAATAAAAAGTCGGAAATGTCCCTTACACCCTAGGACAGTGTTTATCACAAATAGGCAGTGTCCTTTAAATAACAGTACGGACTGTCTTACAACACGTACGGGCTGTGTTCTACATACACGGGGGACGTGCTTTAACTCACAGTAGGGCAGTGTCCCCTTCCCAACCCGTACGGGAGTGTTTAATACAAGTACGTGAAGCCGTGCGCCTCATACCTAAAGTACGGCAGCAGTCTACACTACACAGTACGGGCAGTGCTCCCCTTCACTACACAGTATCGGGCCAGTGCTCCTCTTACACAACACCAGTCGGACAGTACTCCTTACACTACACTAGTACGGCGAGTCGTGTACTACCTAACAGTAGGGCAGTGCTCCTCTACCCTACACAGTACGGGCAGTGCTCCTCTACACTACACAGTACGGACAGTGCTCCTCTACACTACACAGTACGGGCAGTGCTCCCCTACACTACACAGTACGGGCAGTGCTCCTCTACACTACACAGTACGGGCTGTGCTCCTCTACACTACACAGTACGGGCAGTGCTCCTCTACACTACACAGAACGGGCAGTGCTCCCTACACTACACAGTACGGACAGTGCTCCCTACACTACACAGACGGGCAGTGCTCCTCTACACAATAACACAGTACGGCAGTGCTCCCTACCACTACACAGTACGGAGCAGTTGCTCCTCTACACTACACAGTACGGCAGTGCTCCTCTAACAACTACAGTTCACGGACAGTGTCCTCTACACTACACAGTACGGGCAGCCAGTGCTCCCTCTTACACTACACAGTACGGGCAGTGCTCCTCTACATACACAGTACGGGCAGTTGCTCCCTACACTACACAGTGAACGAGGCAGTGCTCCTCTACACTACACACAGACGGACAGTGCTCCTCTACACTACTCAGTACGGGCAGTGCTCCACTACACTTCTCTGTACGGTCAGTGCACCTCTACACTACTAAGTACGGACAGTGCTCCTCTACACTACACAGTACGGACAGTGCTCCTCTACACTACACAGTACGGGCAGTGCTCCTCTACACTACACAGTACGGGCAGTGCTCCTCTACACTACACAGTACGGGCAGTGCTCCTCTACACTACACAGTACGGGCAGTGCTCCTCTACACTACACAGTACGGGCTGTGCTCCTCTACACTACACAGTACGGCAGTGCTCCTCTACACTACACAGTACGGGCAGTGCTCCTCTACACTACCAGTACGGGCAGTGCTCCTCTACACTACACAGTACGGGCAGTGCTCCTCTACACTACACAGTACGGGCAGTGCTCTCTACACTACACAGTACGGACAGTGCTCCCCTACACTACACAGTACGGGCAGTGCTCCTCTACACTACACAGTACGGCAGTGCTCCCTACACTCACGTACGGGCATGTCCACACTACACAGTACGGAGCAAGTTGCTCCCTACACTACACAGTACGGGCTGTGCTCCTCTACACTACACAGTACGGGCAGTGCTCCCCTACACTACACAGTACGGTCAGTGCTCCTTACCTAACACAGGTACGGGCGTGCTCCTCTACACTACACAGTACGGGCAGTGCTTTTACATACACAGACGGGCAGTGCTCCTCTAAAACTACACAGTACGCAGTGCTCCTCTACACTACACAGTACGGGCAGTGCTCCCCCCACACTAACAGTACGGGCGTGCTCCTCTACACAAACAGTACGGGAGTGCTCCTCCCACACTACACAGTCGGGCAGTGCTCCCCTACACTACACAGTCCGGGCAGTGCTCCCTACACTACACAGTACGGGCAGTGCTCCTCTACACTACACAGTACGGGCAGTGCTCCTCTACACTACACAGTACGGGCAGTGCTCCCCTACACTACACAGTACGGGCAGTGCTCCCCTACACTACACAGTACGGGCAGTGCTCCTTACACTACACCCGTACGGGCGTGCTCCTCTACACTACACAGTACGGGCAGTGCTCCCCTACACTACACAGTACGGGCAGTGCTCCTCTACACTACACAGTACGGGCTGTGCTCCTCTACACTACACAGAACGGGCAGTGCTCCTCTACACTACACAGATGAAAGGGCAGTGCCCCTACATACACAAGTACGGTCAGTGCTCCTCTACACTACACAGTACGGGCTGTGCTCCTCTACACTACACAGTACGGGCAGTGCTCCTCTACACTACACAGTACGGGCAGTGCTCCTCGCGTTCCTCACAGCTATAGACAGCAGCATGGAGCCGCACAGCACTAGGGCGAGAATCGCTGAGCTCTAGTGACAGGGCAGGTTTATGCGGAAGTTGCGTCATACATCAACTCACTGCAAACATGGCGGCTTCCATGCTGAGACTTGGTAGAGCTCTGGGGCGGAATGTTATAAGCGGCGTGAGCAGCAGGTCACAGGAGAAGTAACCGAGGGCGGTACTGGATGGAAGCAGTGTTCTCTTATAAGATACCCGACACAGGATACTGATATCTCATATGACTCTACTACTTTTTTTACATGTGTGCACGATCCTCCGTGAGTGGCTGGTTAGTAGTTCTCCTGATGCCCTCTATAGCTGGCTGCAGGCAGAGTATACAGCTTCTCTATACCCTTCCTGATGCCCTCTATAGCTGGCTGCAGGCAGGGTATACAGCTTCTCTATACCCTTCCTGATGCCCTCGATACCTGGCTGCAGGCAGAGTATACAGCTTCTCTATACCCTTCCTGATGCCCTCTATAGCTGGCTGCAGGCAGAGTATACAGCTTCTCTATACCCTTCCTAGCCTCTATAGCTGGGTGCAGGGAGGGTATACAGCTTCTCTATAACCTTCCCGAAAGCCCTCGATACCTGGCTGCAGGCAGAGTATACAGCTTCTCTATACCCTTCCTGATGCCCTCTATAGCTGGCTGCAGGCAGAGTATACAGCTTCTCTATACCCTTCCTGATGCCCTCTATAGCTGGCTGCAGGCAGAGTATACGCCTCCCAAAACCCTTCCTGATCCTTTTATAGCTGGCTGTAGGCAGAGTATACAGCTTCTCTATACCCCTTTCCCGATGCCCTCTATAGCTGGCTGCAGGGAGAGTATACGCTTCTCTTTTACCCCTTTCCCGATGCCTCTATAAACTGGGTGCAGGCAGGTAAAAAACAGCCTCCCTAAAACCTTCCTGGTGCCCTCTATAGCTGGCTGCAGGCCGAGTATACAGCCTCCCTATACCCTTCCTTATGCCCCTTATAGCTGGCTGCAGGCAGAGTAGCCTTCCTAGACCCTCTGGTGCCCTCTATAGCTGGCTGCAGGCAGAGTATACAGCCTCCATATCCCCTTCCTGATGCCCTCTATAGCTGGCTGCAGACAGAGTATACAGCCTCCATATCCCCTTCCTGATGCCCTCTATAGCTGGCTGCAGGCAGAGTATACAGCCTCCCTATCCCCTTCCTGATGCCCTCTATAGCTGGCTGCAGGCAGAGTATACAGCTTTTCTATACCCGTCCTGATGCCCTCTATAGCTGGCTGCAGGCAGAGTATACAGCTTCTCTATACCCTTCCTGTTGCCCTCTATAGCTGGCTGCAGGCAGAGTATACAGCCTCCCTATACCCTTCCTGATGCCCTCTATAGCTGCCTGCAGGCAAAGTATACAGCCTCCCTATACCCTTCCTGATGCCCTCTATAGCTGGCTGGAGGCAGAGTATACAGCTTCTCTATACCCTTCCTGATGCCCTCTATAGCTGGCTGCAGGCAGAGTATACAGCCTCCGTATACCCTTCCTGGTGCCCTCTATAGCTGGCTGCAGGCAGAGTATACAGCCTCCATATCCCCTTCCTGGTGCCCTCTATAGCTGGCTGCAGGCAGAGTATACAGCCTCCATATCCCCTTCCTGATGCCCTCGATAGCTGGCTGCAGGAAGAGTATACAGCTTCTCTATACCCTTCCTGATGCCCTCTATAGCTGGCTGCAGGCAGAGTATACAGCTTCTCTATACCCTTCCTGATGCCCTCTATAGCTGGCTGCAGGCAGAGTATACAGCCTCCCTATAACCTTCCTGATGCCCTCGATAGCTGCCTGCAGGCAAAGTATACAGCCTCCCTATACCCTTCCTGGTGCCCTCTATAGCTGGCTGCAGGCCGAGTATACAGCCTCCCTATACCCTTCCTGATGCCCTCTATAGCTGGCTGCAGGCAGAGTATACAGCTTTTCTATACCCTTCCTGATGCCCTCTATAGCTGGCTGCAGGCAGAGTATACAGCTTCCCAGAAAAGCAGGGATCTTGGGTTAAGTACACAGCATTTGTGATGCCTGTTTAGCGTGAACTCCAGGAAAACTCCCATAGAATACAATAAACATATCCATGAGATAGAATGGCTCTGGGGAGGCCAAAAATCTGGACTTATGGCTGGTGTACATCTATCAGAAGCCTACGCTATTCTATACAACAGTATCCAGTAAGAAACGTATGCGATAGGCTGGAGACTCTCCCTGTTTCTGGCTTCTGTTTGCTGTACCTGCCAGGCTATATACACTAACGAAGTAATGGCATCCATCACCCATTGTAAAAAAGAAAAAATGTACATGTTTAGTGTAAAGGTTTTTAATAATGCCATCTCCTGGATAAGTTTAGTGCCTGTGCTGAAAGTACACCATAAATGTGCTGTGCACCTGTTATAAATGTGTACTTTATTTTACAATGGGAGACTATTGGTGACAGCTGCCACTATTGGGCAATGCCCAGGGGCAAAAAGTCTTGCTTATTTTATCCCAACATGACAGACACAACGTTTCGACCCAACAATGTGAGTCTTTCCCAAGCATGAATACAAGTGTATACACACACATATAAAGTATTCCATGATCCAGTGCTCACGGGAAAAAATTACTTTTATTTAATCCAAATTCAAATCCCATAACAGAAGCATAAAATATAGTAAAAAAGACTGTTAGAAACGCCTACGCGTTTCAAGCACTACTACTTGTTGCAACAAAATCTTAGATATTAAAAGCAAATGCTAACCAGTACACCTAAATGACAATAATATTTATAAAGTATACTACAAAAATACAATAAAATATTTATATCCTATGTTATATATTACCTGGTACATCAATAAATATTTATCAGATCAGTTCTATAATTAAATCCCGAGAGGGCTCTAGTATTCAGATTTAGAATTCAAAATGCTTCATGCTGTCACACTAATTTTTCCTAATATACACAAACATACAATACTGACAAAAAGTTAGGGATATTTGGCTCTTAGTTGAAGTTTCAGGATGAACTTAACATTTCTTGTTTTTATTTTTTTATTTTTTTTATGCACTAAATGAGAGCATCTCTTCACTTTATAATGCACATGTCCATCTGTTCAGTGTTTCAGTACTTTTTGCACAACTTACTGTTCTCTAAGGCCGTGTTCACACGGCTTATTTCCGACGGATTTGGGAGCCGGCTTGAGCGCACACATCCGGCGTGAAGAAGGGGCGGGGCCGGAGCGCGGCAGGGGCGCCGCTCCCGGCCCCATAGACAATGCATTGTTTACGGCGCGTCCGCGCCGTAAATAATGTCATGTCACTTTTCTCCCCCCGCGGCGGTTTTGCCGAGCGGGGAGGAGCGACGGATTCCACTGTTCTCTATGAGAGCAGTGGGTTACCCTAATGACAGGGATGGATTGGTGCCGTACTGCAGCGCACTTCCGGCGCGGAGTACGGCGCCAATCCATGCCCAAATAAGCCGTGTGAACGAGGCCTAACAAGGTGCCTAAAAGGGTTGTCTGACTACTAAGATTAGCTTTAAACCTGTAGGAATTGGTAAGGACACCATACCACTTAAAACACATGTTTTTGGGGCTTTTCTCTGAAAATGGGACCAGGCGACCTATCTTGTACAGAAAGAATGAATGGGGCCATGTATCGGGAGATTTTTAGTGAAACCCCTTTCCATCAAAAGGGCATTGAAATAACCGTGGCTGGGTTTTTTCACATGGCAATGACCCCAACACACCACCAATAAATGGGGTGGCTTTGTAAAAGCTTTCAAGGTCCCTGGAGGGGCCTAGCCATCTCCAATCTCAACCCATAGGAAACCTTTGAGGGATTAAAAGTCTTGTTTCCAGTGACAGCCCCAAAACACATTCCTATAGGAGATCTGCATAGGAATGGGCCAACATCCAGCAACGTGTGTCCAAACCCCTGGGGAAGACTTACAGAAAACGTATGACCTCTGTCATTGACAACAAAGGTATTATTATTTTTATTTTTATTTTTATTTTTTATTTTAAAGCGCCTTGATTCCAGGGCGCTGTACATTCGGGGGGTTAATACATTCATAAGTCAAACGAGACATGATAAAGGGGTAATACAATTGGCACGACAGGGGAAGAGGGCCCTACCCGCAGGGCTTACAATCTACAAGGGGGGGAAGAGACAGGAGGGGAGGGGGAGACATGTCTGTGGAGGAAGTAGTACAATTTAGTAAGTTATAGGCAAGCCTGAAGAAATAGTTTTTCAGTTGCTTTTAAAAGCGGGTAAAGGGGTTGAAAAGTCTGATGTGTTGGGGCAGTGAGTTCCAAGTGGGGGTGAAGCCGGGAGAAGTCTTGGAACGGTTGTGTGGGGAGCGATAAGGGGATATATAACAAAGTATTGGAGCCCTTTTATTATTGCCCAAAAATACTTATTTTCCACCATAATTTGCAAATAAACTTCCAAACAGACAATGTGATTTTCTGGATTTGTTTCTCTTTTTGTCTCCATAGTTGAGGTCAACCATATGAAAATTACAGGCCTCTCTCTCTCATCTTTTAATGGGAGAACTTCAAAAATTGGGTGCTGATTAAAACTTTTTCCCCCACTGTAATACTGTACTGGCTCTTTCAGAGGGTGATGCTGGGTCTATACTGTACTATGCTCTTTCAGATAATTCATTATTTCTGTAGTGTTTGTTTAGTAAAAGTAGTAGTAAACTTTACTAAAAAATTTTTTCTTAGTAATTTTTTCTTGGGTAAATGCTACTGATTGTTAGATTACCAAAACTTTGAGGTCCCCAACAAAATAGGACGGGAGTTGGGGGTCTGTGGCAAGAAAAAGGTTGAGAACCTCTGCCTAGTCATATACAGACAACAGACATAAAGCTACAGTCAAAAAAATAAAACCCTACAAAAAAAAATTGTCATATCATTTTTAAAAGAAGAAAATTTTTTTGGGAAGTTTCCCTTTTAAAGCTCGGGTTCTTTTTGGGAGGGGTAAAGGGGGGCACAGGTAACACTCCCTGCTTGGGGTTTTCCCCTTACCCCCTTGTTCACAAAATACAGCTTTCCTTCATGTTTTTATTGTTTGGACATGTCCTGTTGGGGGATATTCTGGTAAACAGTTGTATTATATTTTACTATATCCAGTGTGCTGCTGAGGAAAAGAAAGCTAATTTTTCGAATATCCTATTTCTGTGTTCAGCAAATCCAGTTTAGCATAAACAAATACCGATCTACGCAAGCAGCAACCCAAGCGATACTGAATGTCCCGGAGACTAAGGTAACCACGCTAGAAAATGGGCTTCGAGTTGCCTCTGAAGATTCTGGAATTTCTACCTGTACGGTGAGTTATGAAGAGCTTCCTTCACAGCCTATAGTATTAAAGGGAGCTTGTCTGGAGATTCATGCTGCTTGTGGTGCAGGCAGCATGAATTGATGATAGGCTCCCTTGTTACAAACCACTCTAATCTCCTCTGATCTGCTGCAGAAGTGCCACACTGGCTTTTACCCATCGAGCTGTATTGACAGCTTTCTTTGTGTTTTGTGTATAAGGATAACAAAAAGATCACCCTTAATCTTTTAGGGTTGTCTCACTACAAGGATTGCTTTTTTGTTAAAACTTCAAAAACAAGTTCCTTTGCAATAGTTTCCATTAGCATGTCCTACCTTCCGAAAAAATTTTCCCCTTTTATGGGCTGCATCACTTCTCAGGTTGCTATAGCTACAGACCAGTTCCAATGTCTCATGATAGCTGCCCCACTGGTTCTACAACCTGGGTTCTACGCAGCCTAGTAGAAGCCCAAAACGCCCCGAATTAAAAATGAAACCGGAAAACAGGACGAGGTAAGAGGGAAACAAAAGTAGAGACAACCCCTTTTTAAAGGGCACAGATCACCTCCTCTGCACAGGTCACAATGCATGCCCACAACGACTTTCCCATAGATGTCAATTGTTAGACTATTGTTTCCTACAGTCGATGTAGCTGCTGTAAAGCATATCTCTGAATGCTTACAGCTACTCAGGAAAGTTGATTGTGTCATAATTGAATAGAGGAAACAGAATGAAAGTATTTACAATCTGAAAATAAAAATGGCTAAGAAGAAATTAATATAGTATCTGCTGTTCATTAGTAAAAATACAAATATGTGATACATCCACTTTCAAATTAAGAGATTTTAACTTCATATATATTTAGGTCCCCCCATCACAGCTCCTATAGCCAAGATTAGATCATGCTCTGTGCATTTGATTTGGCGCATACCATCCTGATCGTTATTTAACCTGATCTACACAGATATAGTAACATAAAAATAGATTCTGGCGGTTAGCATACATCACAGCCTTAGGCCCACATTGGTCAATGATACGAGATGATTGTTGGAGCCTGGCTGATCGTAATTTGATTTGGGTAAAACATTAATTTAATCCAAGTAGTAAACCAGGTCTGTCGAAGGGAAGAAGGTTTTTTTTGTCAAAATCAATATTCCTGAAAAACAGTTTTATAATTTTTAGTAGCTTTGTTTTTTATTTTAGCAGTGGAATGCAATTAAAAAAAATTGCAGGTAAGAACTTGCCCTTCTCTAGTTATGATCATAATAGATAAAACTTCTGAATGGCAGAGCAGACTAATCTCTGTTAACTGTATCTGGATGTAGTCTCATTACAAATAGCAGGTAATGACATAATGATCGCTCTATTGTTCTCCAGACAAGCCTAGGTAAATTTTAGACTAGACCATAAGAGGTGGAGGGAAGAGGGAGGGTTCAGCTTTCTTCACATGTTTCAGACCCTGTTAGTAGCGGGGCTGTGGAGTCGGCAAGCCGAAACTCCGACTCCTCAATTTCCCAAACCTCCGACTCCTGACTCCAACTCTGACTCCCTTATACCTGGCGCATGTTTAAGTGATAACTTTACTGTAGTAAAATGGTAACATCAGGCTGTTTATCACCATATGATGCAATAATCAAGCTATTTAGGTAGAACAGACACTGACAAGCAAAAGGGTAACAATGTTTTGATCTTTTGAACACTTGTGGGAAGAGCTGAAGAAAAAGCTGTATTTGTATCCAAAAGTGCGCAATCTGCAACCAAAATTGGTAAATGTGTATGAGACGCTGGGATCAGATTTTGTCAAGATATAGCTTGAATCCGATCCATAAGCTCAGATGGTTACAAGGCAGTATTGAAAACCAAAGTGATTTCCCAAATACTAACAAAATAATAAAACCACATGGGCAAAATCTCTAACAATGTCAGGGTATAAAGGAACTGCCTCAGCCACAGTCACTTTTAATGGTTGAACTCTCTACTCTTTGAAAGCAGGTGAAAAATGTTGCTGAATCTGTTTACCTGAGTCAGAATCTTTTCCCCTGGGGCAGCGCTTTGCCTGCTCCATGTCATCAATTACACTCCTCATGTGAGGAGGCTGAAGATATGGGAGCAGTAACTCTGGCCGGACCCAATTCCTCTTGCTCTTTGCATCGAACTAACTGTACCAACTAATTATATATTTTGGGAGTCGGTCCCTTTTATGACGACTCCGACTCCTGCAAAATAGGCACCGACTCCGACTCCACAGCCCTGGTTAGTAGTACTTGCTTCTTTCAGGCCTTTAGAAAATCGTCAATCAATCCTCTCACTGCTTTGCTGTCAGAGCTCACAAAGGAGAAAGTCATTTATGTAGGGGAACTTTAAAAAATATTAAAAAAAACAAAAATAAAACCAACCACCCTACTTAGAATAGTCACATATTGCTCGTCAATGTGTGAAATTTTGCTTGTCCCTTAAGATGATGAGACGGGAGAATAAAGCTATACCATAGGTGATCTGCTTGTAGAAGTCATTAGAAAAGCCACCTACACCCACCCTTGCGCTTGATTTCAACAAATCGATAGTAAAAAAAAAAAAGTCCTCAGAAAAGACTTTTTTAAAATTTCAAAGTAGAACAGGTTTTTTTAAAAAAATATATATTATTTAATTAGGTTGGACTTTGGATTGATGCTGGAAGCAGATATGAAAATCAGATGAATAATGGGACTGCCCATTTTCTGGAGCACATGGCATTTAAGGTGAGTTTGAGCAAAACTTGTCTTTTTTATGGGGTTTCTAACCAGAAGGGTCCAGATAGTAGAGTAACTCAATTTTGACAGTTTCTCCTGCTGCTTTTTTCTTGCCCTGTTCAAATATGTATATATATGGAAGTGTGCCTTTCCGTTTGTTTTTCTGAAAAACAAGCAATATAAATGGTATATAGTGTTAGGGCTTGTTCACATGGAGTTTTCACTCCGTGTTACAAGCCCTTTACGGATCCGTCTCTGGGACCGACAGGACGGGACCAGAGACAGATCTAAACAATTAGCAGTGAGATTCTCCCTGCTCGCTATGTGAAAAGCGCAGTGGCGTTCACATGACAGATCGCAGCTACGCCTTCAAAAGCGCTGCTTAGGTCCGTCTCTGAAAGAATTGCATGTCTTTTCAATTGAAGTCTATGGGAGAGAGTTTGTTGCAGGTTTTCCGACAGTTCCTAAAACCCCAAACCGTCGGAAAAACCGTCCAAAAACCCTTGCCGTGGGGACATGCCCTTACCGCAAACAAACTTTATTATTCTACTAATACTTTTTTACCTTTTTCTGTAATATGTAAGGTTTTATTACATTTTTTATAATAGACTTTTTTTTCATTATATCAAGGGAAATGGTAGATTTAAAGTCTGTTTGTGACGTGTTTTTAATTATTTGTGTCACTTTTCTTTAAGGGTATGTTCACACGGTGTCTTTGCGGGCCATATTTTGGGGAGTAGTTGCCATGCAATACACCCCGAAGTATGGTCCGCAAATATTGTAATTCATAACTCTCATTGAGAGCTATGATTACCTGCCATAATGAAAGTAAATGGGGGCTTGATGCCAACGCTTTAGAAGTATGTTTCTAAAACAACAGCGGTACACACAGTATGCGTTGCTATCTGGCTTCAAGACGCCGTGTGAATTCACCCTTAGGGTATGTTCACACGGCATAATTGTGGGGGGCGTAATTACGCCCCGCAATTACGCCAGGACTTCGGGAGCTCGCGACGACTCCTGCGGGGCAGGGGGGGGGGGGGCGGCAGCCCGTCGGCCCCATAGACATTCATTACTAGCGGCACGTATCTGCCGCTTGTAATTGACATGTCACTTATCTCCCCCCGCAGTGTATTGTGCGAGCGGGGAGAGGAGGCGTAATCCATAGTCCTCTATGAGAACTGTGGATTACCGTAATGACTGGGACGTATCTCGCCGCGAAATACTGGCCGAAATACGTCCCAATTTAAGCCGTGTGAACATAGCCTTAAGGATGATTATATTTAGGTGACATAACATTTAAGGGTCATCAGGGATAGAGCTAAAAGTTGCAGTTTGGGGTGTTGGGGGATTTTTTCATTATTTTGTTTGTTTAAATTTTTTATTTTTTTATTTCACACGTTGTGCCCCCAAGTTGTTTTTTTTTGTTTTGTTTTTTTTGTGTGCTGATTTCCGCTTTAACTGGGGCTGACATTAGATCTAGTTAAGAGAAAATACAAACCCCTTGTCTTGACTGCAACACTGATTGGGTTTGATAAGGCCCACCAGCATTGGCAACTACTGAGCCCTTTCAGCAGTCTCCTTATCAGCAGAGGCAGGGTTAGGCTATGTCTACACAGCACACGAAAACGGTCGGATTTTTGGCAGTTTTAGTATTTCGGCGCTGAATATCTGACCGTTTATCAAGCCCATAGAGGGTGTTTTGCGTTTCCTGTCGGTTTCCCATACAATCAATTGAATGGGCTGACAACAATCGAACGAGAACCGACCGGGGTTTTTGCAAATACAGTGACAAAAAGCGGTGCCGTGCATTGGAAAAAAACGGTCAGGTTTCCGACGGTTTTTGGCCGATGCTGTGTGGACCTAGACTTACGCCTGTGCTGATAACACAAGATCCACCATTCACATTCTCCTTCCTGTACACTGACAGGTCACAGAGAATGCCTAGAAAACTCTTCTATAGAAGTCAGTGGGTCTTCTCCTGTTCACAGGCTCTTATGGCTATGAAGCTGTTGTAAAGCATCTTTCTAAACGCTGTTATTAGCAACTCTGGCAAAATGGCTATACGGATACGCATAATCATATACAGATAACAGATTTGAAAAAATCTACAATCTACAGAAAATAAAAACAGCTAAGAAGAAAAAGATATGTATCAGTATCTTGTTTTAATTAGTAAAAAAAAAAAAAATTGGTGACCGATTCCCTTTAAATAAGCATACTACCACTATGGGTATGTTCACACAGCGTCTGGCGTCCGTGTGAACATCTGCTTTTCTGATGCGTCTCTGGGTCCATCTAAACGGACCCAGAGACGCATCAAACTCACTGCTAATTGCTAATCACTGCCGGCAATGACAAACGCAGCGGAGTTCACATGAGTGATTCCCGCTGCGTGTTTGCCTCGCGCTTGTCGGGTCCGTCTTTCAGATGCGATCCAAGAAATGACATGAAATTCTAGGATTGCATCTGAAAGACGGACCCGACAGTCGCGATGCAAACACGCAGCGGCGATCTCTCATGTGAACACCTCTGCGTGTCTGTCATTGCCGGCAGTGATAAACTCACTGCTAATTATTAGATGCGTCTCTGGGTCCGTTCTGATGGACCCAGAGACGCATCAGAAAAGCGGATGTTCATACAGAGGCAAGACGCCGTGTGAACATACCCTATGCGTGGGAACCATATATTTAGCACCAAAAACATGATTAGAAAAAAAAATATCAATTTGAACTGTTTGTAGTATAAAATATACAACACATGAAAATATGAGGCTTATTTTATGCAGACTAATGATGCTGGACCATGTTATGCCCTAGATCAAATTCTGTCTGTAATAAGACACAGACATACAGTACATACCAAAAGTTTGGACACACCTTCTCATTCCAACAGTTTTCTGTATTTTCATGACTATAACAATTGTAGATTCACACTGAAGGCATCAAAACTATGAATTAACACATGTGGAATTATATACTTAACAAAAAAGTGTGAAACAACTGAAAATCTGTCTTATATTCTAGGTTCTTCAAAGTAGCCACCTTTTGCTTTGATTACTGCTTTGCACACTCTTGGCATTCTCTTGATGAGCTTCAAGAGGTAGTCACCTGAAATGGTTTTCACTTCACAGGTGTGCCCTGTCAGGTTTAATAAGTGGGATTTCTTGCCTTATAAATGAGGTTGGGACCATCAGTTGTGTTGTTCAGAAGTCAGGTGGATACACAGCTGATAGTCCTACTGAATGGACTGTTAGAATTTCTATTATGGCAAGAAAAAAGCAGCTAAGTAAAGAAAAACGAGTGGCCATCATTACTTTAAGAAATGAAGGTCAGTCAGTCCGAAAAATTGGGGAAACTTTGAAAGTGTCCCCAAGTGCAGTGGCAAAAACCATCAAGCGCTACAAAGAAACTGGCTCACATGAGGACCGCCCCAGGAAAGGAAGACCAAGAGTCACCTCTGCTGCAGAGGATAAGTTCATCCGAGTCACCAGCCTCAGAAATCGCAGGTTAACAGCAGCTCAGATTAGAGACCAGGTCAATGCCACATCTCTACAACAACTGTTAAGAGGAGACTGTGTGCAGCAGGCCTTCATGGTAAAATAGCTGTTGGGAAACCACTGCTAAGGACAGGCAACAAGCAGAAGAAAACTTTTTGGGCTAAAGAGCACAAGGAATGGACATTAGACCAGTGGAAATCTGTGCTTTGGTCTGATGAGTCCAAATTTGAGATCTTTGTTTTCCAACCACCATGTCTTTGTGCGTTTGCAGAAAAGGAACGAATGGGCTCTACATGCCTGGTTCCCACCGTGAAGCATGGAGGAGGAGGTGTAAAGGTGTGGGGGGGGGGGGGCTTTGCTGGGGGACACTGTTGGGGATTTTTTCCAAAATTAAAGGGCCATACTAAACCCAAAGCATGGTTACCCACAGCATCTTGCAGTGGCATGCTATTTCCCATCCGGTTTGCGTTTGTTGGACCATCATTTATTTTTCAAAGGACAATGATCCCAAACACACCTCCAGACTGTGTAAGGGCCTATTTGGCCAAGAAGGAAAGTGATGGGGTGCTATGCCGGGATGACCTGGCCTCCACAATCACCAGACCTGAACCCAATCGAGATGGTTTGGGGTGAGCTGGACCGCAGAGTGAAGGAAAAAGTACCAACAAGTTCTAAGCATCTCTGGAACTCCTTAAAGGCGGGTTGGAAGACAATTTAAGGTGACACCTCTTAAGCTCTCAAGAAAATGCCAAGAGTGTGCAAAGCAGTAATCAAAGCAAAAGGTGGCTACTTTGAAGAACCTAGAATATAAGACATATTTTCAGTTTGTTCCACACTTTTTTGTTAAGTGTATAATTCCACATGTGTTCATAGTTTTGATGCCTTCAGTGTGAATCTGCAATTGTTATAGTCATGAAAATACAGAAAACTCTTGGAGTGAGAAGGTGTGCCCAAACTTTTGGTCTGTACTGTATGAACACAGCAATCATGCATATGGCTGTTAGCATGAGGACCAATAATTTCATCCGTATGATGACATCCCCTACATTCAAGATTACTTTTGATTCGGAAACTTGTCTGTATAGTTACTTATTTCTTTTAATTCGATATTTAATTCTGTATATTGTAATAGAAGAAAGTAACACCAGCCCTAATTCTTTACTTTTCTGTTATAGGGAACCAAGAAACGTTCCCAATTGGACCTGGAGCTTGAAATAGAAAACATGGGTGCTCACCTAAATGCGTATACATCAAGAGAACAGACTGTGTATTATGCAAAGGCATTTTCCAAAGATTTACCTAGAGGTACTTGATAGAAATTATTCCCCTCTGTTTCAATTATTCATAAGTCATCTACACATTCACTAACCATAACTTGGTCTACATTTTATGTTTGTCTTAAACCCTTTACTAGGACTGATTTGTGCCTGGATCAAACGTTGCTACAGAAAAAGGGAATCTATTGGCCAATAGAGTGTGCTATAGTGGCTGTATCTTTTTATAAAATATATATGATATTTTATATAAAAAATACCACCATTAATGTTTATAATAAACTTGATTTAAATAATATGTAACTGTAAGATGACAAATGGTGGCCCATCAAGACAGCCTTTCCATATGCCCTATCAAAGGGGCATTCCCATCTCATTCATTAGTTTTAACATGTAGGCAAAGGTAATAAAGACTATTACCAAATGCATTGCTGTTCTAATTTTGCTTCATTTCAGAGTTTATCAGTTCTTATCTCCTGCTTGTTTACACAAGCTTCTCTAGTCACTACTCTTCGCTCTCGCAGTGGCCTAGCTGGTGATGTCACTCCCTAATGTGTCTTATCAGCAGGATGGAGCTTGCTTTTCAGTCTCCGATCACTTGGAACCCTTAGGCTGGGTTCACACGGCTTATTTGCTTAATTACGCGGTGTGGACGGGGGTAGGAGTGGGGGTCGGCACCTCGCCGGCCCATAGACTATCATTACTAGCGGCGCATATACGGCGCTAGAAATTGACATGTCACTTATCTCCTCCCGCAGCGGATTCGCCGAGCAGGGAGAGGAGACATAATCCATAGTTCTCTATGAGAACTATGGATTACCGTAATGACTGGGACGTATTCCAGCCGTAATTCGCGTACTACGGCGCGTAATTACAGACTGAAATACGTCCTATTTTAAGCCGTGTGAACATAGCCTTAGAGTTACTGACCTGAGAGCAGCCTTGTGCCATCCTGTCAGGTCTGCAGAGCACATTTATGTGTAATTACATCAAACATAAGAGTCACTAAGCAGATAAGTGTGTCTTGGTAGCATGTAAATTTTTCTCCCTCATTAGATACTTCCTTTCATGAAAAATACAGCTCTGCTAGCTCACAATTTTAGGTAGACCTCCTGCTTGGATAATGTCATTGTTTTTCATAACCTGTTTTTTTGTCAGTAATGTCCCTGAAACAGGTTCAGCTAGGAATACAAGCTAGCACAGCTGAAATGTTGCTCACTGCTATAGACCCGGTCACAGCCTGCACAGGAAGAGGCTGTGAAGGGTGAAAGTGACTAGATGGATAACCCATTTTAAGCATACAGAGGTCATAAAGAATATCTCTCTCTATTAGCCAGAGCAGAAGGTCACTGCAAAAAGTGTTTTCTGCTCTGAGGGGTTATCATTGTCAGATTTACATGGTTTTCCATTATTTGGATGGGTGCTGTGTAGCAATGCCTTTTATGCAGAGAAATTAGTGAATTTAGCTGTTTGCATCATTCAGATGAGCTGAACACCGGTGAGATACGTTTAGAGCAATTGTACATCAAGCTGAGCTGTTTTCTTGAAAGGAAATTAGTTTAAAGGCTGGACTCCGTGTTGCTCTGCAGTGTAAATGTGGGCATAAAACAAGTCGGACCGGACAGCTATCAAGATGTAGAGGACACTGCTAAATTGTGTTTTCATAAGGGCAGGACTTGGTTGGGACCCCTGATCAATATTCATGAGTTGTCATTTGAGATCTTCTTGAATTTCATCTGTGTAAGTTATATGAATAAAATCTCTGGCATAATAGTTTATTTAAAACCTTTTTACAGCTGTAGAGATCCTTGCGGACATTATACAGAACAGCACCTTGGGAGAAGCTGAGATTGAACGTGAAAGAGGAGTGATCCTCCGAGAAATGCAAGAAGTGGAGACCAATCTTCAGGAAGTAGTTTTTGACTACCTACATGCTACCGCCTATCACAATACTGCTCTGGGAAGAACCATTCTGGGACCTACGGAAAACATCAAGTAGGTGTAACGGTGAAAAAACAAATTACAGAAAGCAAATCTTATTTTATGCTTTAGTTAAATACTCTTTTTTTTAAATATCCTATTAAAAATATTGAACCAAATGTGACAAAGGGCACCATAATATCTACCCCCAATAGGTAGGTGACTAGCTGGCCCCCGGTAGGTAGGTAGATAGGGCCCCTACATCTAAGGGCCCTGCAAGGTGTCTCGAAATGTCTAACATTTTTCAGGGACCCACAAGGGACTTTTTAGGGCCCCGAAAGGAAACCCACACTTTTTAGGGCCCCAAAAGAGAAAAAAATACCTCTGGGCCCCACACATTTCTGATCCCTACAAGATGCCCCACCCTTTTTTAGGGCCATGCAAGAGGCCCCACAAGGGGCCCCACACATTTCAGGGCTGCGGAAAGTGCCGCACACAAAAGCAGAATTAATGGCCTATGCTGTGGGAGGAGGGGCTGTGTTGTGAGGAATGAGGAGGGGCCGCGCTGTAACAGTTGTAGCTCAAAGCACTTACATAGAGAACTTGCCTGTTCTTTCTTAACAACTTTCTTCTGCACAGGAGCCGTGACAGGACCGGAACCGGGACCCCCCTCTCTCTCTGTGTGCGGCACCGGCCGGGATGCTATGAGACATGTGACAAATTAAACCAGTGAGGCCCCGCCTCACTGATTTAAATTGTCTAGACATCCTGGCCAGCCGGTGCTATGCACAGCACGGCCCCTCCTCATTCCACACAGTGTGGGTCGGGCCCCTCCTGTCCCAGCCCGGCCCCTCCTCATTCCTCACAGTGCGGGCCGGGCCCCTCTTCGTTCCTCCCACAGCACGCCGCTGTCCCTCCTTCTTTCTCCCACGTTGTAGTCCGGCCGTCCGTGAAGCAAGAGGACCTGCTTTCACTGGGCCCTCTTGTTTCACGTTTTCCTCCGGGCCCCGTACAGGAGTACCGGTAGTACTGCCTTTACGGCGGCCCTGAGAACCACCCACAGCCTAACCAGGAAGTGAGTCTAAAGCTGCCTATGGCTCTTTGAAACAGTTTGGTGAGAAACTCCATTTAAACAAATTACCAATAGTGGGAATAGACTTTTTCTAGTAGTATCATTACTAAGTATTACAAAATGTGCAGGAACTGAAACATTTCATGCAATGAGCGAAACCCTTATACCGGGGTGTAACTAGAGAAATTTGTGCCCTATAGCAAACTTTTAGATGCCACCATCACCCCACCATGACCTCTTAATAATAGTCATGCAGTTACTAGATAATACAAGGAGCAACTACTTCACTGTACATATCACCATCCTACTGCTACCAAACAAATCCCACAATACCAAGACCAACATTACCAATAACACTACTACATAAGGTACCGATTATACCGCCAGAACGCAAATGCAAATTACCACTACATAGTGATTAAATAATACAATTATACTACTACTGAATAAAGATCAATATACAAAGACCGCCATGATGACTTCTCCTGGCCACCACTTGTCCCTGAAGAATTTGCACAGAAATATCTCAGAATTCTCACTTTTCCAGCACCTCCCTCAGTGTTTTCCTCCTCTGTCCAAACTTTTCATGGGTGGGAGAGCAGGCACAGGCCAAAGCCTAGGGGCACAGTCTTCTAGAGGGTTGGGAATGAACAGAGGATTAACCTCCTGGAGAGCTTGTACCCCTCAGATTCATATTACCAGGTTGGTAGGTAGTGGCTTCAGGTAGGTAGGTAGGTCCCAGGTAGCTAGGTAGACCCATGGTAGGTCACAGGTAGGTTACAAATAAGTAGGTAGATTGGCCCTAGGTAGGCAGTAGTTGAGTCTCAGGTACACAGTCCCTAGGTAGGTAGATAAACAGGCCCCAGTTAGATAGGTAGACGGTAGGTAGACTCCAGTTACCTAGGTAGGTAGGCGGTATTTAGGTCCCATGAAGGTTGGTAAGATGTAGGTAGGTATGCTGGGCCCCATTAGTAAAAAAGAGAAAAATAATTAATTCATCTATCTCCCTGCTCCTCCAACGTGACGAGCAGTAGGCCAGCTTCTTCAAGTAGAGCCCGACGTAGCACTAGCAGCGAATGTCTGGTAGGTTTAAGGCCTTCTCCTACTAGGTAGAACAACAGAGTGCCGACAGCTTCACTAAGGGATGTGACGGTTTGTGCGTCAAGAAGACACGCATAAACAGTTAATCAGGCCGCTCAATCCCAGGGATTGGGGGAATTTGCTCTTGCACCCCTGGGCCCTGCCTCTGAATTTTCGGGATGGAGGGCCCAGGCGTTCTGTGGCAGAATGCACCAAGGCCAATGTGTCTGCAGGCCCCATAGCAGCAGCTACGACTGCTACACAGTAATTCTGCCACTGCCCTTATATACAGTCATGGCCAAAAGTTTTGAGAATGATACAAATGTTAATTTTTACAAAGTCTACTGCATCAGGTTTTATAATGGCAATTTGCATATACTCCTGAATGTTATAAAGAGTGACTTTTTCCCCCAAAACACATTTCAACTTTATTGCAGGCCTGCCTTAAAAGGACCAGCTAACATTGTTTCAGTGATTGCTCCATTAACACAGGTGTGGGTGTTGATGAGGACAGGGCTGGAGATCAGTCTGTCATGAAGTAAGAATCACACCACTGGACACTTTAAAAGGAGGCTGGTGCTTTGCATCATTGCTTCTCTTCTGTTAACCATGGTTATCTCTAAAGAAACACGTGCAGTCATCATTGCACTGCACAAAACTGGCCTAACAGGGAAGAGTATCGCAGCTAGAAAGATTGCACCTCAGTCAACAATCTATCGCATCATCAAGGAATTCAAGGAGAGAGGTTCCATTGTTGCCAAAAAGGCTCCAGGCCGCCCAAGAAAGACCAGCAAGCGCCAGGACCGTCTCTTAAAAGTGTTTCAGCTTCGGAATCGGGTTACCAGCAGTGCAGAGCTTGCTCAGGAATGGCAGCAGGCAGGTGTGAGTGTATCTGCACGCACTGTGAGGCGGAGACTCATGGAGCACGGCCTGGTGTCAAGGAGGGCAGCAAAGAAGCCACTTCTCTCCAGAAAAAACATCAGGGACAGATGATATTCTGCCAAAGGTACAGGGAGTGGACTGCTGAGGACTGGGGTAAAGTCATTTTCTCTGATGAATCCCCTTTCCGAATGTTTGGAACATCTGGAAAACAGCTTGTTGGGAGAAGACAAGGTGAGCGATATCACCAGTCTTGTCTCATGCCAACTGTAAAGCATCCAGAAACCATTCATGTGTGGGGTTGCTTCTCAGCCAAGGGAATCGGCTCTCTAACAGTCTTGCCTAAAAACACATCCATGAATAAAGAATGGTACCAGAATGTCTTCCAAGAGCAACTACTCCCAACCGTCCAAGAGCAGTTTGGTGATCAGCAATGCCTTTTCCAGCATGATGGAGCACCTTGCCATAAAGCAAAGGTGATAACTAAATGGCTCAGGGAACAAAACATAGAGATTTGGGTCCATGGCCTGGAAACTCCCCAGATCTTAATCCCATTGAGAACTTGTGGTCAATCATCAAGAGACGGGTGGACAAACAAAAACCAACAAATTGTGACAAAATGCAAGCATAGATTGTGCAAGAATGGACTGATATCAGTCAGGATTTGGTCCAGAAGTTGATTGAGAGCATGCCAGGGAGAATTGCAGAGGTCCTGAAGAAGGGTCAACACTGCAAATATTGACTTGCTCCATTAACTCATTCTAACTGTCAATAAAAGCTTTTATTAATCATAATATGATTAGCACTTTGTATTTCTGTATGTGATAAAAACATCTGACAAACACATAAAAACCAGAGGGCAACGGATCAT
This sequence comes from Phyllomedusa bahiana, assembly GCA_025379985.1. Classification (NCBI taxonomy): domain Eukaryota; kingdom Metazoa; phylum Chordata; class Amphibia; order Anura; family Hylidae; genus Phyllomedusa; species Phyllomedusa bahiana. Next base: position 26,055 of record JAODAL010007669.1, read on the forward strand.
GGGAAAATATAATATTTGTGTCATTCTTAAAACTTTTGGCCATGACTGTATGTCACTTCTTGAATATAGTACTTTGTTAAAGTTATTTTTGAGTCTTCTATAGTTTTTTTCACCCTCCCTTTCCCCTAGTCATGGTTACTATGAATCTATAAATCCTATGTGAACTAGTTTACATTTACTGTCATGTGCTTATTTTATACATCTTATGATTACAGGTCTATAAACAGAAGTGACTTGGTTGAATACATAACAACACATTACAAAGGGCCTAGAATTGTTTTGGCTGCTGCTGGTGGTAAGTGTTCTGGTGTATCTATCACTGCCTTTACCCTTAGATTACAGAACATGAACAGACAAATCATGCAGTATGTTAAATTAACTTGATTTATGGAGGTTTTCAAATATCCTTGGTTCCAGGCATTTCACATAAGGAGCTGCATGATTTAGCAAAGTATCATTTTGGTAACCTACCGGCAACATATGCAGGAGAGACTCTGCCTCCATGCTCCTTCACAGGTAGTGAGGTAAGTACTTTTTTGTGCCTCAGAACATCAGAGACAGACTGATATTCTGCCAAAGGTACAGGGAGTGGACTGCTGAGGACTGGGGTAAAGTCATTTTCTCTGATGAATCCCCTTTCCGAATGTTTGGAACATCTGGAAAACAGCTTGTTCGGAGAAGACAAGGTGAGCGATACCACCAGTCTTGTCTCATGCCAACTGTAAAGCATCCAGAAACCATTCATGTGTTGGGTTGCTTCTCAGCCAAGGGAATCGGCTCTCTAACAGTCTTGCCTAAAAACACATCCATGAATAAAGAATGGTACCAGAATGTCCTCCAAGAGCAACTTCTCCCAACCGTCCAAGAGCAGTTTGGTGATCAGCAATGCCTTTTCCAGCATGATGGAGCACCTTGTCATAAAGCAAAGGTGATAACTAAATGGCTCAGGGAACAAAACGTAGAGATTTTGGGTCCATGGCCTGGAAACTCAACAGATCTTAATCCCATTGAGAACTTGTCAATCATCAAGAGACGGGTGGACATCATAGTACCGCTCTCCCTTAAAAGGGGTTTCCAACTGTTTTAACTCTTTTACTGCTCCCAGTATGTGTACCAATTTTGGTCTTGACCAATAGGCACTAGACCTTTTATGGACTCTATAGATGATGGCACCATTACAAACTCTGGCAACTTTAGATATAACTCGTATATGAACTCTTTAGAATAACTATATGGAATAAAAGGAAAAGAAAGGCTTACCACCTATTCTCAGCCCCTTGATATGGTTTAAAACTGGTTGCACGGAAATTCCGATGGAGGTCAGGATGAGATAATAGCTTCTGTAGAAACTAAAGGGAATTTTCTAAGTCGTAGCATTGAAACACCAATGTTTTCTTTTATACTGTTACAGATTCGTGTGCGTGATGATAAAATGCCACTTGCTCATATTGCTATTTCTGTTGAAGCCGTCGGCTGGTCTCATCCAGATACAATTCCACTCATGGTGGCTAACACATTAATTGGCAACTGGGATCGGTCCTTTGGAGGCGGTGTGGTATGGCACTTTTTTTGGTTCTATATTTATAAAGTTTGTGCATTAACTTGCTGTTCAAGGGGTTTTGCCATGATCTAATGTTGACGTGGGATCCTCCAAAATGGATAATCACTTTTCTAAATATGTCATTAAAAAAGTGAATCATGTGAGAGCTACAGGCTGACTAAGATGCCCTTAGTTTCCTGACAGTTTACATTAGATACGATCAGGAGCTGATCTGGCCGCCATTGCATGTTTGCACTTCTTATCTGATGGCAGGGAACATGAATGAGCTTTGAAGGGGCTGGAGTTAAAGATTCTTTGTCTTTTGTATAGAGAATCCACTGGTTGTAATGTAATTATCTTAGTAAACATGCAGATGCTCTCTGCTCACCCCCCCTACCTTTCCCCCTGCAGCCAGAATGAAAGCTGCCTGCCAAGCTTATATTCTCTCCTGAGCACAGAAGAGGGAGAAATAAAATGCATATAGCTTGTGCACAATACAGTTCTCCTCTGTGGATTAACCAAACAATGTTTGCTCAAATACAGAGACTGAGTATCAATAACGTGCATGGGAGGTGGAGTGATGACCTCATAGAGGAGGTACTTGTTGTTTAAACACAGAAACACAACGCCCCTTTTTTCAAGCCTCAAGAGGGGAGTATCAGCCTGTTAGGTAAGGAAGTCACTTCTTGGCAAAACCCCTTTAATAAAGTAAGATATCTGTGTACACAGAGCAATTAATGACCGGGTAGTTGCTTAAAATGACTCCTGAGGCCCTCATTGTATTATATATCATCCCTCAACTCTGATTCCAGAGCAGCCCTGTAGTAACCCTCGTCTTGGATAAACTGATTTAGTGTATTAATATGACCCAAGTGCCAGGTTATGGTTTATTTTGGTTTTGTACTTATTTTTTTTTGGGGGAGGAGGGGGGCTAGCATTGTATTATTTACCAGTGCATAGTCTCAGCTTTACCTCATATTTGTGTTAACTCTATTGTCTATATATAGGTTATTTAGAGATTTATATTGTGACTGATATCTCTGTTAACGATTTACTTTTTTATTCCTATGATGACATGTATATTTTGTATGTTTTGTTTGTTGTAAGCTGACACTACCTTGTTTCTCTTGTGCCCAATTCAATTCTGTTTATATGTTTTAAACTTTGAATAAAAATTGTTTAAAAAAAAAAATGACTCCTGACATCTTAAAAAAACAAAAAAAAAAAACAAACTCCAGATGTCAGGTGTTCCTGCTGCTTTTTTCCCTTTTCTTTCTAACAGCACCAATTTGCTGGCAGAGTGGGGCAGAAGGAAATAAAGGGATGGGGATGAAGTAGTAGAATTATATGACTTCTGACATCTCCAATATTTTGAAGATGCCACTATCTTGTACTAGATAAATATAGGAACACCTACTGTATTTTCCAGGCATCATTCATGAACTGATTTTTATTTCCCCCCTTTATTGTGCAGAATTTGTCCAGTAAACTTGCTCAGATTACATGTCATGGGAACTTGTGCCACAGCTTCCAGTCCTTCAATACTTGTTATACAGACACTGGACTCTGGGGTCTGTACATGGTTTGTGAGCCAAATACAGTGGAAGATATGATGCATTTTGTACAAAGAGAATGGTAAGCTTTCTAGTTGAATAAACATAGCTAGCTATTAATGTTATGATGAATATCTATTTGCAAGGTCACACAAAGTAGATAAGCTGTGGATTTTCAGTGTGGAGTCCTTAAAACTCCAAACACAAGCCAGGAAAAATTAGTGTGGATTTGTGGGCATATGAAACATTGGTATGGATTTATGGGCATGCAACTTGATCTAGCGGATGACCTTGTTATATTATTTCAACACTTTGCTGGCATGCAGAATAAGCTTGATGAGCTAGCTAGCCACTCCACAGAAATATGGATAATCATCAATGTCGCCAACACCACCTTGCCAACCCTCCCAACTTCATTGTAGGTTAACCAGTTGAGAAACTCAAAACTTTATGGTACTTTGAAAACCAAATTGCACCAGATGGTGGCACCAAAATGCATAAGAAAGGTATGGGGTGCATTTGAAGTATCTGAAATGTTTGTTGTTTAAACCAACTCGGCAAGTATACCAAAATGTGACTCTTCAACTAGAATGTTAAGTCGGTCTGTGGGAGTGAAACGTGTCTCAGTTAAAAACACAAAAGCTACAAGTCTTCGTCAACCATTGTTTGCTATATCATATATGCTTGGTAGCCAGCTAACTAGGTTTCAAATGTTGAACACTTCAGCGGTGCAAGTATAGACCAATAGAACTAAAGGTTCGTGAGTGCAAGGAGGTTGGGTCAGACAAACTCTGCTAAAGGGCACGGAAGAGATTTGTAGTCAGGGACTTGACTTGAAATCACAAGTACAGTGTACAAAAGGCAAAGAAACCAAGAAATTAGTGCTGAATGACGCGAACCTGACCTGGTCCCAAGGGAAGGCAAAAGCCAAAACCTGGCAATAGTGGAAGTCTTTCAATTTGGACCTATGGCCTCAAAGGGAAAAAAAAGGATGTGATGAGGTGACCTTGCTTCAGATTTTTACATTTGCAGCATGCTCTCTCTGTACAAATTATGTTTAATGGGATTTGCTATTACTATGCAATGTTTGAAATATGTGGCAAAATCTGCATGTAAAACGTACCGTATATTTTCTTGTCCTGGGTTTTAGGTCTCATCTCTTTTTCCAGCAGCCAGCTTACTGTATATTGTTGAAAAACACAATTAAGTGGCATCACGATAATAAATACAAGTAACACAAAATACTATATAAAATTATCAAAAATCCATAATAAACTTTATTATAACAAATACATTTCACAAAACTGACGCAATGTTTTTAATCACAGCTAAAAAAAACAGTTAAAAATCATACATAGTACAAAAAAGCAGGACAGTATGTCACTTAAAACATCGGGACACCAAACAAAATAAATTAACCACAATGCATCATAGTATAAATGACAATAGTAATATACAGTCATATGAAAAAGTTTGGGCACCCCTATTAATCTTAATCATTTTTAGTTCTAAATATTTGGGTGTTTGCAACAGCCATTTCAATTTGATATATCTAATAACTGATGGACACAGTAATATTTCCGGATTGAAATGAGGTTTATTGTACTAACACAAAATGTGCAATATGCATTAAACCAAAATTTGACCGGTGCAAAAGTATGGGCACCCCAACAGAAAAGTGACATTAATATTTAGTAGATCCTCCTTTTGCAAAAATAACAGCCTCTAGTCGCTTCCTGTAGCTTTTAATCAGTTCCTGGATGAAGGTATTTTTGACCATTCCTCTTTACAAAACAATTCAAGTTCAGTTAAGTTTGATGGTCGCCGAGCATGGACAGCCGCTTCAAAGTATCCCACAGATGTTCAATGATATTCAGGTCTGGGGACTGGGATGGCCATTACCAGAAACATTGTAATTGTTCCTCTGCATGATGCATGAGTAGATTTGGAGCTGTGTTTGGGATCATTGTCTTGCTGAAATATCCATCCCCGGCGTAACTTCAAATTCATCACTGATTCTTATACATTATTCTGAAGAATCTGCTGATACTGAGCTGAATCCATGCGCCCTCAACTTTAACAAGATTCCCGGTGCCGCCATTGGCCACACAGCCCCAAAACATGATGGAACCTCCACCAATTTTTACAGTGGGTAGCAAGTGTTTTTCTTGGAATGCTGTGTTTTTGGGACGCCATGCATAACGCCTTTTTGTATGACCAAACAACTCAATCTTTGTTTCATCAGTCCACAGGACCTTCTTCCAAAATGAAGCTGGCTTGTTCCAAATGTGCTTTTGCATACCTCAGGCGACTCTGTTTGTGGCGTGTTTTCGAAATGGGCTTCTTTCGCATCACTCTCCCATCCACCTTCTCCTTGTGCAAAGTGGGCTGTATTGTTGACTGATGCACAGTGACCCCATCTGCAGCAGATGATGCTGCACCCTCTTTGGGGGGGTCGTGGATTGTCCTTGACTGTTCTCACCATTCTTCTTCTCTGCCTTTCTGATATTTTTCTTGGCCTGCCACTTCTGGGCTTAACAAGAACTGTCCTGTGGTCTTCCTTTTCCCTTTTACTAGGTTCCTAAACAGTGGAAACTGACAGGTTAAATCTCTGAGACAACTTTTTGTATCCTTCCCCTAAAACAACTATGTTGAACAATCTTTGTTTTCAGATCATTTGAGAGTTGTTTTGAGGAGCCCATGATCCCACTCTTCACAGGAGATTCAATAGGAGAACAACTTGCAATTGGCCACCTTAAATACCTTTTCTCATCATTGGATTACACCTGGCTATGAAGTTAAAAGCTCAGTGGGGTTACAAAACCAATGTTGTGTTTCAGAAAGTCAGTAAAAAGTAGTTAGGAGTATTCAATCAATAAAATGATAAGGGTTTCCACATTTTTTGCACCAGTCAAAATTTGGTTTTAATGCATATTGCACATTTTGTGTTTTTGTACAATAAACCTCATTTCAATCCGGAAATATTACTGTGTCCATCAGTTACTAGATATATCAAATTGAAATGGATGTTGCAAACACCCAAATATTTAAAACTAAAAATGATTAAGATTAATAGGGGTGCCCAAACTTTTTCATATATACTGTATCAAGTGACATAAATATACACCAGATGCACTGCAGAAAATAATATCAAATTGTAAAAATATAATTACAAATGAAAAGTTATTCCCCAGGAAAAGAGACATGCGACCTCCCAAAACCCCCTCTCGTAGTTTTGCCGCCTAGCTTTCTAAAGAGGCTACAAATGAATGCAAAGAGTAGATGGGGCAAAGCCCCCTAAATTTCTATTGGCCAATATAAAATAAAATCGTGTTACTTGTTTTAATCATAGAAAAACCAGGGGGGACAAGTGTGAAGAGGCATGAACTAATCACAACCAGGTCAAAGTGTATAACCCCCGCAAGACTCAAAAACCAACATACAGCAAAAACCACCATATTGGTTAAAGGGGAAAAACAAAAAAAATGTAAGGGCATGCAAAATAAATTTTTTTTATAAAGACCCCCCCAAACACAGACACAGCCCCATATAGAAAGGCACAATAACATAAAAGATGACAACACACCAAGAAAAGAAATATAACAAGATAAAGGGAAAAAGGAGTAAAGAATTTAAAAAAAATTTTTTAAAAAATTTTAAAAATTTTTTAAAAATATTTTAAAAATTTTTTATATATATATATTTTTTTTATTATAAAAAATATTTTGCGCAAACCGAAATAGATTGCAACTACTCTAAATGAATAAAGTGAAGAAAAAAAGTGTATAACCATACTAATATGCTGAATATAATACACACTGTGATTAAAAACATTGTGTCAGTTTTGTGAAACGTATTTGTTATAACAAAGTTTATTATGAATTTTTGATAATTTTATGTAGTATTTTTGAATCATCATTTCGTTTTGGTTTATATTTGGTATATTTATGGTGACAGTTGTTTATTTGACCTGCTACATGCAATAGTATACCTGACTGATCTTTTTGTGTTCACCTGTTAGGATTAGACTCTGCACAAGTGTTACAGAAGGTGAAGTTGCAAGAGCGAAAAACCTGCTTAAAACAAATATGTTGCTTCAGTTGGATGGTAATTATTTTGGTGTGAGTGTTTTGTAATTAATCTCTATACTTTTATATATTTTAATCATGTCACTTGGTTTTTGTAAAGGTTCGACCCCTATCTGTGAAGACATTGGCCGGCAAATGTTGTGTTATAACCGAAGAATACCTTTGCCTGAACTGGAGGCAAGAATTGATGTAAGTATTAAATTACTTACAGTATGTACTGCATATTAGATTCAGCCTTGTCTGAAGTCTGTTTACTTCTGATTGTACATTAAAAAATTTAGTTCAAAGCCTAAAATTTCCATTTTTCCTTTTTAATATCCCTGAAGCAGCATTTGCCTGTGTACTGGTGGCAGTCTGTTAAATTGTAAAACAGCCAAGTTATGGCATGTGACACTGGTATCACTGAAGTAACCAGTGATTGTTGTGACAGCAGCCTAATCTGAAAATCTTTATACACTACTCACAAAAAGTTAGGGATATTTGGCTTCTGGTTCAAATTTCAGGATGAATGTAAAATTTCTAAAAAAAAATTTAAATGAAGTAAAAACCCTCAAAAAATTTAGTGACATGTCCAGAAAGGGGTCTTGGACACACCACAGGCACCAACACATCTTGCAGGGGTCGAGAGCTTGGATGAGGAACCAGTGTCCTCGTGCTGTTCAGTGATAAAAGTCAGTTCACCGCAGAAAAGATGGCCCGCCAAAGATTTAAAGATTAAAGGGAGGGGCCCCAAAGCTCAGCCAGGTCAGGAAATTTCCCGATCGTTGCACCAGACCACCTGATGTAAAGGGTTTTACAAATGGTTAGTGATACTTGGGTACCTCTCTCCTTTCTTATTCATGCCTGGATTTGTGTGGCAATTTCTGGTTCCGCAGAGCATTGTTTACAATAAAAGTGGTTCACGTGTATGAACCCAAAGGCGACCACTTCTTTCCCTTTCGGACTTTCCCAGTTCCCTGTTTTCCCCCGTTAAAACCCTGCTGGTACATCGTGACACTCTAAGCTCAGTCCACTTCTGTCTGAGGCTCCTGTTTAAAAGCCTACAATGGCAAAGTACTTGTGAAAAAAATAAGGTGTTGTTTGGTTTATGATGTAAAAATGTGAAGACATGACGAGGAGGACTGTTTAAATTAAAATTTGACCCCCTAATTTTTTGAGCGATTCAGGATAAAAACACCTTTTGGGGAATTTTTTCCATAAGCCCTTGTTAGAGACAGCAAAAAGTACTGAAACCTTTTAACAGTTTAAAAATTTCATTCTAAAAGGGAAGAGATGGTCTCATTTTTAGTTTATTTAAAATAAAGTTTCAAGAAATTGTATTTTCATCCTGAAATTTCAAACAAAAGTCCAAATATCCCTACCCTTGTTGTGAGTAGTGTAGATAGATAGGTCTGATATATGTGGTGCATAAAGAGATTATATGCACTGCACTTCTACTTTTAGTTGTGACATATGGGGCATGTCAGGGCATTAAGGAGCTTGGACGGTCTTCTAGCCAGCAATAAGCATTGAGCTGATTGGCAACATTGAGTTAGGCTTAGTTCACATCTGCTTTGGGTCATCCGTTGTGAAAGGAAGCAATGGACACCCTCCTTAAAAGGGAAATGAACTGATGCAAACTGAAGTCAAAGTATCCAATTATCTGACGGATTTATAAAACAAAAACCCAGATACTTTTATATCCATTTGTATCCGTTAAAAACGTATCCTTTTTTTTAACCCTATAAAAAGGTGAAATTCGAGCACAGTGTGTCTGTTGTGAAACGGATCACTGGTTATTCATTTTTACCTCTTAGACGGTGGTTTAGCATAGAATCTTCGATGTAGAAATGCACCAAGCCTAAGTGTAATGATAAAAAAGTAAACTAATGATGAAATATAATGAATGTAGCAACAACACCATCTCTGCAACTCTTTTTGATTTTCACTTTCGGAACTTTTATTTAATATATTAAAAATAGAAGTTTATATTTTTATATTTAGCGCGGATTTCTTTTGGAGCTCTACAATGGGTATTTCTGCACCTCATGGCATATTTGTTTGAATAAAATGTTTGCCCTAGTCTACCCTAGGGGCTGCCCATTATTGTATTTGGAAGACCAAGTGAATCCTAGTATTTTTGGTGACTATTCTTTGGACTAGTTAGTTAGAAAGGAATTAAGTAATTAGGTTTGGTTTCTAAACCTTTTTAGCCTTTTTACCATTCATTATCTTGGAATAGCTATTTGCACTTAAATAGCAAGTCTTGTTGTCTTTTAAAAGCGGGAAAAGCTTGTGGCCCTATCCCTTGTACAGGCAGTGGTGCAGTCCAGCAGCTTCCTGTCCGCATCCCATCTCTCTCAGTCCAGAAAGGCTATGTTCACACGGTGTAATTGTAGAGCGTACAGTACACCCCGCAATTATGCTGGGTCTTCAGGAGTTGCGCTGCAAGTAATTGACATGTCAGTTGTCTCCCCGCGCATACAATACGATCAAATTGTACACCCGGGGAGAGAAGGCATAATCCACAGTTCTCTATGAGAACTGTGGATTACCGTAATTTCGGCGCGTTAAAATAGCCTAATGGTGGCGTCACTGAGTGCACGTGGTGTGCTGCTTGGTGGTGCTCTTACCGTAATTTACACTGATTTAGCTCTTGTGTTAGACAACACCGTTGCCTTCTTCTGACAAAGTCTGTGTGGTGCTGCACTCTCCTTCTGTAGGCTCTGTCTGCCCTGTGGGCCTGAATCCTATAGTGGCCCCCAGTAAGCCCCATAGAATGTCACCTCCTGTGAGGTTGATTCTTTTGATTCCATGTCCCTTGCCTCTGAAGCAGCCAATCTTCCTGTTCCACTCCCTTCATGCACTTGCTGACCTTTTTGGATGTTCATTTCCTCCCGAGGGGCTCTGCTACCCTTGGGAAGGTCTTTCTCACTGCAGACCACTTAAAAAGGGTCAGATCTGACAGTCTGGTGTTGCCCCTCATCGCTGGCACTCTCCTCTGCCACTTATTTGACCCAACTACCCCTTTTGAAAGGTCTTGGACCTGTGAGAAGGAGAGTTGTCTGATCTTCAATTCTGTTTGGTAACTTGGGAGAGTGTCTGATGAAGGACAACCTTGTCTCTGCAGCCCTAAGAACACTTTAGATATAGGTTCCCTTATGCAATACTCAAGTCTTTTCCTTTTAGAGGTTCATTTCTTCAAATGACTGTATCTACTTCTATTTCCTTTCCTGACAGTCCGTCTCATCTGTGGTTGAAATACTGGCATCTCGTCTAGAAAAGGTGAATGCTAAATCTAGCTAGCCAGGTCTTGTTGATCAGATCCCCTGTAAAGCACTTCTCTGGTTGTATCCAAGGCTATACCTTATCTTTCTTGTTCTCTACTTAAAGGGAACCTGTCACATAGTTTATGTCCCCCTTGCTGAGGACAGCACAAGATAGTGTCAGACATGCTGTTTCCAGCACTGTGTCCCTTATCCTGTAAGATGCTGTAGTTTTAGAGCATTTAATGCTCAAATCTGCAGTTTTCAGCCAGAAGTCAGTTTTTTTCATACCCCACCCACCTGAGACTAGCCCCGCCCACCTCAACTTATAAACCTATTACTTTGAATAGGTAGAAACATATGAATACCTGTCAGTGGGCGGAGCTAGCCTTTGGTGGGCGGGGCTAACACCTGCTCATGAATAATATTTGAGCATTAATTACTTTGAAACTACAGCACCTTATAGAATAAGGGACACAGTGCTGGAAACAGCATGTCTGTCACTAGCTTGTGCTGCCCTCAGCAAGGGGGGCATAACCTATGTGACAGGTTTCCCTTTAAGGGATGGCAGCTATTCCAACTAAGTGCTCTCAGGGACTCCCTCATCCTGACTCAAAACTGTCTCTAACAATTTTGTTGCCCCAGTGTAAAGGGCTTCTTACATGGGAGAACCAAGTTTCTAGCCTTCCCTCCGAAAGGGATTTCACTAATTTTACTTTTTATATAATTTTGTTTTAACTTAGGCCTGCTCAGCTGGTGAGCTGGCTCCTTTATTTCAAGGGCTATTGGACCAGTCCCGTCTTAGACACATCAGGGTAGCCTTCTGTCCTGCTGTTTTAGCTGGTTTCCTGGTCTCCACACTGCTTCTTCCAACCAAAGGTGGTCCTTTCTCATCCTTGGAAAAACGGTCTACACCATATGAGGTTGTTACAGTCCTGTCAGTCTAAACGTTATACTTTACCAGGACTGCACAATTTTTATGTCCTAAGCAGTATCCATTCTTGCTGCACTGCACCACACAGGAAGAGCTTCTCTTTCGATTCACATCTTACTGCTGCAGAGCTGTGGAACTTGGCCAGAGTGCAACTGGGCTTCTTGTCTACAACTGGGCTTTTTGGTTCTATATTTATAAAGTTTGTGCATAAACTTGCTGTTAAAGGGGTTTTGCCACGATGTAATGTTGACGTGGGATCCTCCAAAATGGGTATTTAATCACTTTTCTAAATATATGTGATTACAAAAAATGAAGACTCTGAGAGCTACAGCCTTCCTTACATGCCCTTAGTTACTTAAAAGTTTACATCAGACACGACCAGCAACTGACAGGAGCTGATCTGGCCGGGCTTGCGTTGCCTGCACTTCTTATATGATGACAGGGAACATGAAGGAGAAAAAGCAGTGAATCAGCCCTTTGTCTTTTGTATATAGAATCCACTGGTTGTAATGTAATTATTTCAGTGAACATTGCACATGCTTCCTGCTTCTTGGCTGTTTTCTCAGCCCCCCTCTCTCTCCCTCTGTGAGGCTTTGTGCTTTGTTTATAGTCTCTTCTGAGCAGATTAAGAGGTCAGGAAGTCACTTCTTGGCAAAACCCCTTTAAAGGCCACTTACAGGTTTAACTTTCAAACTAGTGCTAATTCCCTTATGTGCATTCTTGCATCCCTTTAGTCAGTTCGATTGTTGAGTTGCCATTCTGTCTTTAGTTGTTCCCACCCCTGAGGATCGCTTTTGGAAATCTTTTGGTCTTCTGTTTTCCTGAATGAAACGAGTGAGGGAAGAGGATTTTTGTTATTGACATGTAAAATAGTTTTTTCCACTCTGCTCATTGGAGAACACAGCGCCAACCCAGCTATTTTCTGAATCTTGGGCAAGTGCTGGACATGGTACCCCTTTTTCTTTTGATCCTAAACCATCCGGAATTCTTTGTTCTGGTTTTACGATTTTGCTTCTGTTGGCTTCACCTAGTTACCCTTACTGCTTATGCACAAACTGATTAGCTCAGTGCCTGCAGCAGGGGTATAGATTGTGTGGCGGGAGTTAATACTTTCAGCTTATTGGTAGCAAATATACCAACGGTCTTCTGTATCCCCAACAAACAGGCCAAGAAAAATCGTATTTTGTTTTTTTTAGTACCACTGTAGTACTTCTCAGTGCGTTGTTTCATCACTTGTATAAAACACCACAAACAGAATTAGGGCAGTGTATTATGCCTGTAAGTTATATTCAGAAGTAGCTTATTATGTTCTTCCTTCGGCAAGATCTAATACATAATAATGATTGCAACCTAACGGCACCCTGTGATTGCGACACTGGGCTTAATGACTGCGGTATCTAAAACACTAAATGACCAGGATTTGCTCCAGTCCTGGTCATTACAGCAGGGTGTCACCTGTATATTACAGCTTATGCCCATTCTGCAAGAATTTTCCATGTGCCAAAGCTGTACGTGTACAGTTCCTGAGTTGCTTTATAGTTCAGTTTACCAATAAAGAAAAGAACATATGTGTAAGTACTAGCAATGCAGAGGATTTCCAGTTAGGGGGTGTATAATATAAATATATATTTAGGTGTTAAAATGGTTGTCTCAAGATTAGACACAAATATGTATAGCTGAGTGTGTGACTGCTGGGACCACTACCGATCGCAATAAATGGGGTGCAGTGTTCCCTATTTAAATGGAGCATCAGTCGAGGACGTGCACTGCCACTCCATTCAATCTCTATGGGAATGATGAAGATGTCCAAGTGCTGGACTTCATTTTCATCAGTCCCATAGAGACTTAAAGAAGTGCCAGCATGCATACTCCACCACTGCATTCACATGGGACACATAATCAAACTCTTATTACCTCTAATGGGATAATTTGTTTAATAATTTTTAACCACTTATTTTCTGTTTGTGTTTAAAAAAAATTCATCTGCTAGCTAATAGTAGGGTCACAGTACGGGCTATGTTCAAGATATCTGTCAGGGTACCATGAAAAAAAGGTACTCCAACGGATGCCGTGACACAGCCCCATGGTGAATAATAGAGCAGAGCCCGGTATGGGCTACGTTTGCTCTATTTCCTGGCGGCATACGCTTTCCTGCATCGCTCAATAGAGTGATATACTAAACTTTGGGGCTACGTCTGCTATAATATTCACCATGGGGCTGCTGTGGCTGAATCGCGGTATCCACCGGGGTACCTCTTTTCACTGTACCCTGACAGATACATCGAACATAGTCCTTAACATAGTGTGAACCCACCCTAACCATGATTGTACACTGTATTATATCAAGTAATCCTATTCATTTTTTTTCAGTTAATTGATGCCCAGACCATAAGGGATGTGTGCACCAAATACATTCATGACAAGAGTCCAGCAATAGCAGCAGTTGGTAAGTCTCATTTCATGTCCCTTTGGTAATAGGCTATGAAGAGAATTTATGGGTCACTTATGATCTGGTAACAGCGGGTCACTGGAACTTCTTTATACCAAAGCATTCTCCTGCCCTAGCTGCATGGCATTAGGTTCTCATGTTAGAAATGACTAGTGAACTATGCACAGATTAACCTCCATCCTACCAAGTGATAAAGGTTACCTTGCCCTCAAAGTGAATACTTTTACCTTGTTGCATTCTCTTGTTCTTGAGCACTGTGCTTAGCATTCATATGTTTGCACTTAACACATTTATTACCTGTCCACTAGCCAGACAATTAATGTACAATGGGGAGGAGTTTGAGTTGTGTTCAAACATTCTGTATCTGACACTGATGGAAGTTTTTTTGTTTGTTTTTTTGGGGGGGGAGGTGGGGTGAGGCACATTTACTAATTCCGTGAAACCTTGGAAGTGCCACATTTACCACAGTAGCCTATGTGGTTTAAAAAATTTGGTGTATTCTTAGACATGTCCATCATTTTATACCATGCTATCTGTTACTTTGCACCAACATTTAGGTTTTGTCGCATTCTAAGCAACATCCCCTTGTTGAGTGAGGTGCACCAAACTGTGGTACATTTTATGGTAAAGACTCTCCAAGAAAAGGCCAAAGCAGGATAAAGAAATCCAAAAATAGTCCCACCCTTAACATATAACTTGTATTACTATCAAGCCATAAAAAGATTATATAAGGCAGTATAGCCGTATAAAAAATATCATTTATAAATTATAGACTGCCATCCTTGACTAAATTCGTCAAGATTACTGTATTTAGAAATCCAGATACTCTGTTATCTATCTATCTATCTTATACACACACACACACACACACACACACATCTCTATCTCTCAGGTAAATACACCGGATACAATTAGAGGTACAGCAAAGTGATTACAACCGTATAGCTTGTTGAATTTAGTCTCTGTCAGTCTACAATTGATATTTTTTATACGGCTATGCTGCCTTAAATAAACTTGTTATGGCATCATAGTAAAAAGTTATATGTTAAGGGTGGGACTATTTGGGGATTTTTTTTTGTTTTTTCACATTTTATGGTAGATTCTAGGTGTAAACATCTTAGCAAATCCCTCCCCTTCATTTTGTTCAATGAGGATTATATGAACACATTGTTTTACTTTGACAGGGCCCATTGGACTGCTTCCTGAATATGACCAGATTCGCAGTGGCATGTACTGGCTTCAACAGTGATCAGAGCCATTCCAGTAACAGATATTTATATTTCAAAGCATCATTTGGTTTTCTGGAGATTTTTTTGTAATTTAAGATTCACGTGTTTGTTATGAACCTTGTAGGTCTCAACCACTTATTTTCTGTAGTGTGCATATTATTAACCCTAAATACAAAAAAATATTTTAAAAAATTCATCCAACTAAGTGTGCAGCATTTTACTATTTTATTATAAAACATAACACACAAACAGATTGACAGGTTTATTTCTTTGCCTTGGTTGAATTAAGTACTTGTTCTTGAGCAGCTTTATTTGCCTATACCATTTCTACAAGCTCCTATGAAAATCAAAATGGTAAAATTATTTCAAAATCCTCAAATACATTAGCAAAGATTTTACATTTACTATGTGAAAGTAGGTGTATAACAACTGATATTGAAAGTTGTACTGCATCATAATAAAGTTTGGGCCACTTCTATGAGAACTGTCTAGGTCTAAAACTCACTTTGTTGCCCATAGCAACCAGAGCGCCCCTTTCATTTCATATAGTGCTCTAGAAAAATGCAAGGGGCCCTATGATTGGTTGCTATAGGCAAGAAAGTGAGTTTTAGACCTAGACAGTTTTCATACATGTGGCCCTTAGCCCACCACGGTCAAAATAATGTGGCTCTTCGTTTTTTTTCCCCTTCCCAAAGCCATAATTATTTTTTCTACTACATAGACTCTAGAGGGCTTTTTTTTTGCTGGACTAAATGTAGTTTATAATTGCGTCTTTCTTATTACCACTTTATTTACTTGGTAACGGCATATAAATTCTAAGTGAGGCAAACTGTGAAAAAAAAAACATACTTGCGCCATGTTTGCGGGCATTTTGCTTTTATAGTGCTCAATCTTAAAAATCATGTTATCAGTATTCTACAGGTTGATACGAATCCGGCAATACCAAACATGTTTGGCTTTAGTTATGTTTTGGTACCGTAAAAAGAATTCCTAACATTTTCTGTTTTTTAAATTTGCGCGGCCACACTATTTTCTACGACCAATAACTTTTTTGTACTAACACCTACGGACTTGAGTGAGGATGCATTTTTTTTAGGGAACGTGAAATGACCAAAAAAAACGCAATTATGTCTTCTATGGTGTTTAGCATGCAGGATAAATTGTTATATTTTAATTGGATTTTGTCCGACGTGGCAATACCAAATATGTGTAACTTTATTTATTTTTTTTTTTGTAAAATGGCAAAAGGGGGAAAATTTGAACTTTTAATATTTAATTTTTTTTTACACTTTAAAACTTTTGGATTTACTTTGAGTCCCCTCTAGGGTGCTTCACCACTGGGGGGCAAGATTATTTATACAGTGTAATACAATGCATTAGGGTGTACAAAGATGGCGGTCTTACAACTTCTTTGCCTGGGGCAGGAAGTAGTAAAACAGAGAACATGGTGGCGATGGAAACCTTCACAAGGCTTCCAGCTGCCATGTTCACCGATCCGAAGCCAGCGATTTCGCTGCAGCCATCTTTGCCGCGGCGTCTAAACTATTAAATAGCATAGGGTGGCGCCGGTGCCCTCCCACGCTGTTACCGCCGAGTGTTAGCTGTAACTAGCAGCTAACACTGGAGGGGGGCCTATGTAACAGGATCACGTTGCCATCCTGCTACAAAGCCTCTTACAGGCACTGGGATGTACCCATACATCTTGGTAAAATATAAAACAGCATACAAACTAAACTCCATCTAACCTTATATCTCTTCATGCAATCCTTCTTGGACCTGCCAGGGACAGCACCTGCAATCTTCTCCCACCTTTCAGGCGTATTCACAGGAAATGTTTTCAGCGCTTGCTCTAGAAGTTTTTGTTCCTCAGTGGTCCATGGAGTGGAGGAGTCTGCAGTGGGTGCTTTTAATAAAAATAAGTTATCACTAAAATCTGTCTGCTACTGGAGGTACAGTCCTAAATGTAAAAATGTGGTCTCTACCTTTTAATACTGGGTTACTCTATACCATAGCAATTCTTGAGATCAGAACATGGCAGATTTGTTGCCGATATTTCTGCAGAGGTCTCATCCATCTAACAACTTGTAGAACTGTCTGCAACAAATCTGCCCTCTACGAATATAACCTTAAAATGCATTTCTGTAGAACTATTTCATAGTTCAAAGCCATTAACATATATAATATTGTACAGAATTTAGGGACACTTGTTAGCTGCAAAGCATTTCTCAGTATATGATGGGCCGTTTGTCACCTTCTTTGTTAGTCAAAACTCATTTATAGTCTTACAGATCATTATTTACCAATGACCAGTATGTATGATCCTTATAAAACTGGTTCATTAGGTTGTTTCCCTTTTTTATTTAAAAACAAAAAAAACACACATTAGAACTGATGGACAAATTCCTAAATTCGAAAGTCACTATTGGGATGTTGTATTTTGGTTAAACCTTCCTCCAACAATGTGACTGCATTCTGGCTGTCTAAACTGCAGCCTTACCTTCAAACCGCTCTGAAGGCGCAGCATTATCCAGAGACTGAACGGCAACTTTATGCTCTTTCTTAAATTTATCAAATGCTTTCTTGTTGATGTCATCTTTTTGCTGAGGATCTGCAGTGCAAGAAAAAGCGATAGAAATGTAAGGTAGGTATTAATGAGGTACTCTTCAGTGTATCTGTAGTATTGGAAAGGACACAAGGGGCAGATTTACAGAAACTGTCTAAGGCTATGTTCACACGGCTTAAACTGGGACGTATTTTGCGCCGTACTGCGCTAAATACCAGGTGAAATCCGTCCCAGTCATTACGGTAATCCACAGTTCTCATAGAGAACTATGGATTACGTCTCCTCTCCCTGCTCGCACAATAAGATGAGCGGGGAGATAAGTGACATGTCAATTACTAGCGGCGAATACACGCCGTGAATAATGAATGTCTATGGGGCCGGCGTGCTGCCGGCCCCCCGCCCTGCCGGAGCTCGCGTGAGCTCCCGAACTCCGGCGTAATTGTGGGGTGTAATTACGCCCCGCAATTACACCGTGTGAACATAGCCTAATGCTTAGTGTAAACTTGGACAGTCTAAGAATGCACCAGATTTATCACAGAGACTTCAGTTTGATAAATTTAGTGTAAGGTTTGGCACACAATGTCACGCAGCAAGCCATGCACCCTTATTACGGGAGATGCAAAATGTGTTAGGAAGTGATTAAAACCAGACATATGTTGCACAACCAAAGATAAAACCTTCTCCTTTATGAATAGCCCTGGTGGATGTGAAAAAGGAAAATCTCCACTTATGCTGATGGATTTTAGTGGGTTTCCTCAAATGGATGGAATAAAGTTCAACAATACGGGTGGGGGTCTCCTCATTTTTGCATCCACCAGGGCCATACAAATGGTATCTGTGGCTTTTACACCTTTTATCCTCTTGATCCAGCTATTTATTTTGGTAACAACAGTTTGTGACTTTGTTTACATTGCTACTTGGGTATTGGTGCCATATTTTATTCTACACAGCAAACAAGACCCCTATATGTAGGTAGGGTAATAACCCTTTAAAACACCACTCTTTTTTGCTCAAAGGCAAAATGTATACCCAACTTCCTACTATATAGTATTGATTGTTAACTTTTAATAGTGCAAAAAAGTAAACCGGACGTGATTAAAATCACAAATCCATGACTACACCTATAGGATTATCTAGACTAATTGCTCACTATCAATTCTACCAGCAATTATAAATAAATGTATTTAATGTGGATTATTTGTGCAATGCAGCTGCATGCTACATATCCAAGCACAGAGTACAGTGCATTAGTGGGATCGCACATTAATAACAAACGCAAATACGCCCCCCGACTTGTTTCCCTGTAACAAAAGTGTCTTCAGGGGCTAAGCAGAACTTCCACCGTCTCTTAAATAGTCTGGTCAAGATTTACTGTGCTCTTTACTCAAAAATCCTGCTTCAAATCATATACATCACAGAGCTCAGCTTCACTCTATCACATCCTACTCTCACATACAGTAGCATACACTGGTTCCCTTCAAATAAAGCACACACATGACCAGAACAAAGAGGTTCTCTGCGAATATAACATGGATGATAAAGTACTAGGCTGGGTACTCACGTTGCATTTTGGCGCAATTCATAACTGCATAAAAAGCACAAGCAATTACAAACCGCGTGCATTTTTTAAAAAAAATATATATTAATGCAGGGGACTTTGTGACCAACTCTGATTTGGAAAACAGGTGACATTTGGGCTCAATTATAAAAAAAAAAAATAACTGCTTGCTTTTTTTGATGCAGTTGAAAAACACAACAAAATGCAACGCGAGAACCCAGTCTCACATTCACACAGTTATGGCCTTCTCCTAATTATATCAATTAGATTGCCATTTCTTAAGACTTACCTAGCTTCTGTAGGGATTTGGCTTTATTTATGACATCTTTTGCATTTCTTTTGATTCCGGAAACACTATGTAAGTTCATGTAGTTAGCAATAACATCCCACCTGAAGAATAAAATGAAGAGAGCAACTAATTTAAAAACACAACACTTGTTGGGTTTTCCTGATATAAGCTTTATAGCATCATACTGTTTAATACATGCATTTGATTATTTGTAATGTGTTAGAACTCCTTTATGGAGGACAAGTCTATAAAATATCCAATTTTCATATCTTGGAACAGATTTGTAGACACATTTTGCTCATCCAGTAGAAACATGCTGCAAAACTAGAATAAAAAAGCTGCTCAATCGCTCATTGGTACAGTGAATCATCTCTAAGATTTTATACTTTGGTTTCTCTGGAACCAGATTCCTCAAACAACTTAAAGACCAACATGCGTGTACTTGCAGCTGCTTCATTAACAATAGGGTCACCCTTTTCTGGCTGATGGATGAAATTTTAAGCAGACTATCCATTTTCACACAAATTCCAGTAACTCAGTTTACACAAAAAATATATCCATTAGCTTGAACAGAATACTATGTGAACATGTACCCTCCAAGACCATATAAATGTATCTGCAAAGTTAACTATTGTGTTAATTATCTCATCAGTATTTACAATAAGGGTATGTTCACACAGCGTTTTTTGGCCATATTTTAGCATGTATAACGCACCGGAAAACAGTCCAAAAATCAGCCTCAGACAAGCTTCAAATCTGCCTTCATTGAATACAATGTAAAATACGCCCCGTCGTTCACATGAAACGTGTTTCACAAGTGTAATTAAGAACCTTTTTTTGGACACAATTACGGCCATAAAATTAAGTGACGTCAATTCCTATGATGTTTTTCGCTCATAAAATCCCCATAGGAAACAGTGGGGATAGCATTTTTCAAAATAGCCTCTTCCAACTGATTTGGAAGCTGATTTTGAAGTGCAAATTTACACTTCAAAAAAAGCGGTGTGAACATACCCCAAGTCCGTTTTCCAGAGACTGCATACAAGGCTCACAATTAGTAACAAGAACCCAAACCAGAGCCCAAAAATGGCTCTAAATGGAAGATCATTAAGAATGACAACTCTGCTCTTACCGGGCATTAGTTCCAGCGGGAAATAAGTTCACAGCTTTTATCAGCAGCTGCAAATCATCTTCTGACCAAGACTTGCTGCTTCCCCCTCCTCCAGAAGATGACTGCTCCGCACCTTTTGTGGACTGTCTCATACGAGCTTCTTCCTGCTCCTTCTCTCTCTTCATCTGTGCATTTACTTCTGCAATCTAAGGGACACAGATACATATAGATATCTTAGTTCAAAGTAGGATAAATAGAACACGTCAAGCTGATCAATGTATATTCTGCAGGTCCCCCTTGTGCTACCAAAACAGCTCTGACCCATGGATCCCAAAAGACTTCTGAACATGTCTTGTGGTGTCTTGCACCTAGACATCAAAGCGGTTTTGCCACGATGTAATGTTGACGTGGGATCCTCCAAAATGGGTATTTAATCACTTTTCTAAATATATGCGATTACAAAAAGTGAAGCCTGTGAGAGCTACAGCATTGCTCAGTCCCCATTAGTTTCCTGAAAGTTTACATTAGACACGACCAGGACACTGACAGGAGCTGATCTGGCCGCGCTTGCGTGTTTGCACTTCTTATCTGATGACGGGGAACATGAGTGAGCTTTCAAGGGGCTGAGGAGAAAGTGCAGTGTATGAGTCTGTCTGCTGTATAGACAATCCACTGTCGTAATGTTATTATTTGAGTAAACTTTTGAGACGCTCCCTTCTTCGCTCTCTGCTCACCACCTCCCTCTCACCCCTGCAGCGTTCATGACTCAGCATGATTTGTTTATATTCTCCCCTGAGCGGATAAGGAGGTAAGGAACTCACTTAGTGGCAAAACCCCTTTAAGGGTTGAGGACACACCATGTGACTTCATTGCCTACCTAGAAAAACACTTACACAGTATAAAAATAAGAGATCATTTTTATCAAATCACATTGACATACAAATAAGATACATAATTGCACCTATACAGAAAGTGCCTACATGGAAATATCAAAGTGCCTAACAAGGAGCACTGAAGCATAACAAATCCAAGTAAGTGCTAAAAACTGCCTAAATAAACAAAATTAATGGAATCACATCTACATAAAATATATGAAGGCAACAAACGCCACAGGCAATAACATATACACCCCACCACAATGCTTCGTGTAGGTATAACATGCATTCGAGTGTATGTGTTCCGGTTACTATAAATAAGGGTTTAATCCACTACACATACCTGTTTCTCAACGCTGCTTTTACCATCTTCTTTGGAGCTACCAGAAAGGGCCTCATTCAGAGATTGTAAACTAAAAGTGTAAGATAACAATGTTATTATATATTGCACAGTAACCACCATTTTCACCATGTATGCAGAAAACACAACATATAAAGCAAGTATTCATCACTGGCTCAACAAGGTAATGCCATGCACTGTCACACTGTACGGAGTTAAAATAAGAGGTGGGGAGGGGAACATACCTAGTTAATTCAAGGCGATCACACAACTTTTCTATTTCTTCCATCATTTTTACACTGTCTGCTTCATTGTCAGCGAAATAATTCCAATTCTGTAGTTCAAATAAAAAAGGTAAGCATTTTAAATCATGGCTAATGTCTTTTCTTAAATTGGTAAACAGAGGATACATTAGGAATAGGTTATATAAAAGCTATCAATATACATTGCCTGTGTTAGAATTCGATGTGGTGTGCACATGTGCCTATGGGGGGGGGGGGGGGGTGCACACTGTGCTGGCACATACAGGGGAACCATGAGTGGAGATGCTTTCAACACCGACCCTAATAGTGAATATGGAAATGGTTTATTTTAAGTGAGACAAAAATTAAGCTGCAATAGGCCAAAAAAGGCCTGTACATGGGGGACAGTGAATCTAGCAGCTGGAGACTCAGTTATTGCCCGGATCCTTTACATAGAGCTGAGATAGGAGCATAGAGAAGCTGAGGCACCTAGTTTCACTTTCAATTAACACAGCTCAAAGGGAAGTAAGCACAGAGTGCAGGCAGCCAATCCTGACCACCTGCTGCAGAAATAGCTACAGACGCACAGATTAACATATATGCTATACTAAGTGATTTAGGTAATACAATCCAATTGCAAAAGTGCTTATTTTTACTGTCCCCATCATTAAAGATATGATCTTTGTAGCGAGAAAACCCCTTTAAGTACTACTGAACACTGATACCAAGTAGGGTTAGTCAACAAATAATTTTTTCATTGAGTACCCTTTTGTATGGAAAGAGGCCTAATAATACTAGGAAGGATTATGGTTAGAGGAAGATGCTGTCTCTTAACATGCTAGCAATGAAAAATCAAATTATCCAATATATTATTCAAACATACACTGTATGAAGAATAGCTATTCTTATCATGGATTCTGTGTAAGTTGCAAGCAAACAATTTAAAGTCTACCCGCAGTGTTGTCTGCATCTACGGATCTAGCCAGAAGCAATGCTACCATCACTAAAGCAAAAATATGAAGCTGCAAGCCTCTCTTGCAAAGCTCTTATTCTAATCTCGATTACGATAGTTTCAATTATCTTTCAAAACCTTATCCACTTCAACCTAAAGTCAATCAAAAGACATACGGACTACAAGATGCTTCACATGTAGGTATGTGGTAGGAAGCGGTATGAAGGTGGCATTCAGGTGAAGAGGATTGAGCTGCAGTACAGCTAAAGCCTGAAGATTCCTTGTCTATCCTAAAGATAAGCCATTAATATTACAGACCTAGAAAACTATTTTCACTTGCTTAGTGTGGACCGTTTTTCATTTTCTTACAAGGAAATATCTGGTGTAGGTGTCAATAACAATAAGCCATATTTTCAATGCTAGAAATACATCATTTTCACCAACCTTGCATGTAGTGCGTAGCCGCTGACGTTCCTTCTTAATTGCTTTCTTCTGTATCTCCTTTTCTTTTTTCAGAAGAAGTGCTTGTTGACGAGCCTCCTCTTCTTCCTTCTCCTTCGCTAGTCGAACAGCGTCCAGTTCTGCCTGTCTTTGCTTTAATAATTGTAGGTTTATTACATGATCCCTAAGCAACGTAACTCAGCTCAAATTAAAATGATGGCATGTATTTAGCGACAACCCAAGTAAAGCCAACAATGGCTTGTAGGTAGACGAAAGCTATAAAGTCCGTCCAAAATAAATCTAATTAAATCAACGGTTTTAATTTTTGTTATTTATGCAATTTTTTGACGAGGTTAAATGCTGTCCTGTACTCTTAAATGGGATACACAAGAGATATAGAAATTGAACTAACTGCAGGAAATCTAAAATGAAAAAACAAACATTACTCACTGATACTTTAGTGCAGGCATCCTCAATCTGCGGCCCTCCATCTGTTGGGAAACTACAACTCCCATCATGCATTTATATAATCTATAACAGTGGGAATGATGGGAGTTGTAGTTTCCCAACAGATGGAGGGCCGCAGATTGAGGATGCCTGCACTAGTGCATCCACTGGACTTTTTCTTTTCCTGAAGTATTGATGTGCCCTTCTTCCACACCACCACTGCAGCCAAGCACTAGCCTCAGCAGTAATGCTAGCATGTACAGCAAGTGCCTGCTAGGGTATGTGACTGGTTGCAGCAATCATGTCGATGTAGGGCATATCATTGTTCCAGTAAAATAAACATAGACCAATGGAGACCACAGTAGTGCTGGAGAGGTGGAGGATTTAACAGATGAGCAATGTTAATTTTATAAATTTCCTGCAGCTGGTTTATTTCTTTATCTCTCAGACAATTCCTTCAAAATATTTTACAGTCCCCATCCATCTCATAATGGAAATGATAATCCGACTGGGACTGCGTTCTCCACAAATAAGAAATGTATGAAACAGGGCAGGAACAGGGACAAGCTAAGATCTAATGCTTGCACTGTGTGGCCATTTCTGGGAACCAGATGTATTGGCAAAATAAGTGTCTTTTAACTCGTCGAGCACTGCACAAAGGAGTAAATGAGAGAGCGTTGGCCACACAGTGCCATAATCACCACCACAATTTATATGGCCAGTGAAACACAGCTGTTCTGTATATAGCGGTCAATTACATAATACGGTTGAAAGAAGACATGTGTCCACCAAGTCTATATTATATGTTGGAGTGGAAAGGTGGGTAGAAGGAAACCCCCCTCACCCTATCTCCCAACTAAAACTAGCAGACATTTTTAGTCTTAGACAGTAATAACCTTAGAAGGGGTTGTCCAACTAAAAAAAAAAAACCTTCAAAGAGTATCCATTTGCATACATTCATTTGAGCAGTGATGTCAACAGAACGGCACGTGACCGTTTAATACTGGATCGGTGGTGGCATAAAGAGGTAACTACTTTTTTTTTTTTTTTTTTTTTAATATGATACACATTGCTACTATTCCTAATTTTTGGGGAAAGCTGAAAACCCCTTTAAGTTTCACAGATTTGTCAGTTTGAACCAATAAGGTCCCTGCACTAAAAAAAAAAGTTGTGCATTCCTGCTTTAAAATTTCTTCTGGGTGTTCACAAAGGATATTTAGTAGTAAACGTATAACCAGTGAGTTCTATTACCACAATACAGGGCACAAAGTCTTTGGGTGGATAAAAGACATCTGAAAGCTGTACTAAATCTAAGGTATCTATCCATGTTGTTACAAATACTCATCATGCAATGGCTTCACAAAGCATTGGCGGTTTATTTCCTGTTACTTACATAACACTAACTAATATCACAGTTATGTTCAATAATTTTCATTATTTGCTGTCCGTTATGGAGCTCACAATCTAATTTTCCCATCTCATACACTGGACTGGAATACCTAGAGAAACTACAAACATAACACATACCTTTTCTTTTTCCTCCTGCTCTTTTCTCCTTGCATCAGCCTTTGCTTTTTTTTCGGCTTCTTTTCTAGCTTTCTCTTCTTCTTTGAACTTCTTAATTCTGGGGTCACTGCTATATGCATTGTCTAAAAAAAAATAATTTGAAGATTAAAAAAAAAAGATATAAATCTGGCATTAGAGATTTTGAAAACATCTTATTTCTTGTTAATCTAGATAAAGATTTATTCATCATAGGGTAAGATTTTAATTTTGTACATACAATAAATGAGGGACTCCTGTCCAAAGTACACTAACATACATTTATGAAAATATTTAGAGTGATAACATAAGACAGTAAAAAGCTCAGATGAACATGCTAATAGGATTTTCCCAACATATGAGTCTGTCACATTCCAATGTATAGGCACTAAGTGGCATTTGTCAACCACAGGTATCCATGGTAAAAACGAAATATAAACTAATTTATAAAAAAGTATTTTATGTGGGATCATTATTATTTATTTTAGAGTGCCATTCATTTCAGGGCGCTGTACGAGCAAAGGGGTTGAAATACATACTATAAGACAAGGAAAAATAAAATAAAACTAATGAGTTGTTCACATTGCGTTTTCACTCCGTGTTACAAGCGCTTTTTAGATCCGTCTCTGGGACCGACAGGACGGACCCAGAGACAGATATAAACAATTAGCAGTGAGTTTATCACTGCGGGATATGAGGAACATGCAGCAGCGTTCACATGAGAGATCACCGCTGCGTGTTCTCCTCCTGCCTGTCCGGTCTGTCTTTGAAAGAATTGCATGTCAATTCTTTGATCTGGTCCATAAAGCGGAGCCGACAGGCAGCCGCGATCTCTCATGTGAATGCTGCTGCGTGTTCCCCATAGACCGCAGTGATAAAGTCACTGCTAATTGTTTATATCCGTCTCTGGGTCCGTCCTGTCGGTCCCAGAGACGGATCTAAAAAGCGTAGTTAACAGGGAGTGAAAACTCTGTGTGAACAACCCCTAACAAACTAATACAGAAGGAGAGAGGACCCACCCCGCAAGAGCTTACAACCTAAAACTGAAGAGGAAGGAGACAGAAGGTGAGGGATGGAGAGGTTTGTATTATAGAGTAGTGGCAGCAGGGTTATTGTAGTCTATCCTGAAGTCCCTTTTGAAAGCTGGAGGTGATGGGTTGGAGTAGTGAGGTCCAGAGTATGGGGTATGCATGAGAGAAATGGTTGTGTGAGGAGCGGACAAGAGGAGAGCAAAGAAGAAGGTCTTGTGAGGAGTGGAGATTGTGTAATGGGAAGAATCTGGGGATCACGGCAGAGATGTATGGGGGGATACATTTTGGAGAGCCTTGGATGTCATTGGCTGCCACTGAATCGAAAAGTGCAGATGACTACTTTGCTATATAAAAAGGTAGAATACAAAAGTGAAAAACACTATAAAAATACTCCTAAATCAGTAGTGCAATGAGCTTGCGCTAACTTTGAAATACAATCTGTTACAATTTACATACAAGTCTTCACCGGGGATCTCTCTGGGTTTTATAAACACAATTTACATACAAGCATTGATTTAGGGAAATGAACAAGTCAATATTGTCATGCAAATCCTTCCATTAGCAAGCACATGCTCATAAATCTGAAAGGTTGGGGCGAGTAGAAAACTTCTGGTAGACAGAAAGTGCTACATGTTCATGTCAGAAATACATCTTACATACCAACCAATGTTCTAATTCTATTCATTTCTTCTTTTTTCCTTTGTGCTCGGGCTGCTCGGTTCTGTTTTTCAATCCACCTCCTCTCATCACGGCTGACAACAAAAGAATAAAAGACAACAAAGTGAAACACAATGAGATACTGTGTATCTGCAACATACAAGACAGACTAATTTTATAGATTGTTAGTAATGTCATAGTAGCTCAAAAAGGACAAGCCAATAGCTACTGCTAACGATCTTAAGTCAGACATAAAAGAGGTTGCTCCAACTGGATACCTCCCTTCTGCCCTGCGTACAGCTTTCAATTTTAAAAAAATTTTTGTCAGGGACTAGTGTAGCGCCCCCCCCCCCCGCTAAATTGTGAAAATGTCTCTGTGATTGTTCATCCCCAACATTGAGGCCTCTAGTTTGTTCTCAGTCTTGTCAGACAGACTTGCTTTCAAGCACATGGATTCACGCAGTCTGACATCCCAAGTCACGAGACAGACACATAGCGGACAGCCATGCTGCATCTAGAGAATTTAAATATTATTCACCATTCTGCCTTTTCTTTTTCTTCCTCATCCAAGTAAGAGAATTCTCTCCAAGAATCAAAGTTGTACCTGGCATAAAAAAAAAAAAAATAGTTAAAATTAAGAGATCATAGATCAGACTAAAATGTGAATGTACAATACACACAATATGAAACTACACAATTACTATATTAAAGGGGTTTTGCCACGATGTAATGTTGACATAGGATCTACCAAAATGGGTATTTAATCCCTTTTCTAAATCTATGTGGTTACAAAAAGTGAAGCCTGTGAGAGCTACAGCTTTCTTTACATGCCCTTAGTTACTTAAAAGTTTACATTAGACAAGACCAGGACACTGACAGGAGCTGATCTGCTTGCGTGTTTGCACTTCTTATCTGATGACAGGGAACATGAACGAGCTTGCAAGGGACTGTGGAGAAAGTGCAGTGTATGAGGCTTTCGGCTGTATATTAAATCCACTGGTTGTAATGTTATTATTTGAGTAAACTTTAGAGACGCTCCCTTCTTTCTCACTCTCTGCTCACCCCTCCCTCTCACCACTGCAGAGTACATGATTTGTTTATCTTTTCTCCTGAGCCAGATAAGAGGTAAGCAACTCACCTCTTGGCAAAACCCCTTTAAGGCAAATGAAACCATTCAAAAAAATAAAAAATATTGTAGAAAGTAATCCATCAGAGGTTTTACAGTGCTCAAGATTTTAATTATATCGGAAAACATACCAAAAGGAATAAAACGCATCTACATCTTCAATGGAGGTGTTCATGTTGCCAAGTTTAGGAACATTTTTCTTGTTTGACCACCTGAAACAGTTAAATACATTTATTACAATGTTATGGATTTTTAGTCAATACAACAAAAAGAGAATGTTATACAAGATATTTGAAAAATTTTCTTAAACTGATAGGACCAACTGGGCAACCCCTTTCCCTATGCCTTGTTAGGTCCAATGGATGTCACAGAAATTAGACTCCGCTTGGAATCCACTTCTGTAAGCTTAAAAGGAGGAAAAGCAGGAAAAAAGCTTTCCTTCAGGAAATTCATCATTAAATAGATGCCATGTAACACTATATTTTCCTTACAGCAGGGATTCATATATTCCCAAGTACTAACAACTGATCGCTGTGAGTAAGGGAAGCCTTCTTGTCTAGTTGCAGCAACCAAAACTATTTTGCAAGTGAAAAGGTTTATCAACAGGTGATGAATAAATGTATTAAACGGTACAGAAAACGTGAAACATGTTGGTCACTCTGTAGGGATGTAGTCTGTCTATTGATATGGGACATGGTCGTTTTAAAAAGCAAACATTCAAAACCCAGGGCAAAAGAGGTGTTAAATGTATATCGTTTGGCTCCAAAAACTGGAAATGTAATAAACAGACTAGGCATGTTGCCACTTATAATGGTTTTCTCACTACAATGTTTAGTTTTTAACATGCAGGAACAGATAATTGAAGACGTTTTCTAAATACATTGAGCTGCTGATTTTTCCTTAGTCAGGAGACTAGGTTTCTCTGGTTACGACCATCTTTCCCCACCTCTCTCTCCTCTGCCTCTCATCTCTAAGCTGCTGTTACTCACTCCAACCATACCTCTTGAAAGCTTTGAAAGCTTCTCATTTAGCTAAGCAAACATTCTTTAGAGCTCTGCAGCCTGAGTACTACACTTTATAAATCTCTTGCATGTACGTCAGTGTAACAGGAATAGCTAGGAACAGCAGAGCTGATGTGTCAACCAGTGCTCTAGACCCGCCCACAGTTTGAACAGCATGTGTGATTCTAAAGCTGTCTGTGGCTCTGTGGAACTGGATGGTGAGAAAATCTTTTGAAAGGGGTTGTCTCACTACAAAATTAGCTTTCAACATGTAGGGAATGTTAAGTCAAGACTTTTTCCAAATACATTCCTCTTTTGATATCACCTTGGTCAGGAGATGAGAGATTTTATCTGCAATAAGTGCACACTAGTTTCTATGGTTACTGCCCTGCTCTCCCTTCCTGATTAGACAGAGAGCAGGGAGTGAAGTCAGGGTGGACAGCAGCTTTAGAACACTTATTTCTAACAAAGGATATTACTTTTATTTACTTTGAGCTCTTATATGCAAAAAAGGGCGGTGGGGGTTATAAATGTATTTCTTTCATGTGAATGTATGTTAATTTAAAATTACATATTTATTGAAAATTATACAGCTACAAGATCAAACACTATAGTTATAAAACATTAAGGGTATATTCACACGGCGTATTGCGGTGCGTACTGTACAGGACGCAACATGCCGGGTGTTTTAGAATTACGCGCTCCCATCGAATTTCACTTTCCCCAGCTCATAAATGCAAAGTCCAATTTCAGGTAGAGTCCAGCACCACGATAAAATCCCAAATTTTATTAGTGATCCATTAAAACATACAGTGGAGTAGTCACGCATAGAAGTAGGTGAGCTGGCTGGACGTTTTTTCTATATATACCGTAGAAAAATCCAATGCTCAGCCGAGGGTACAAATCTGAGGTGACAGTCTCAGATTTCTGCCACATATTTTTACTTTGTAACAGCAGTGCCTTTTTTGGTCTATTTTGCGGCAAAAATACTCTTGACGGCATATTCTCAATGTAAATGAACTGTTGTACACCAAAACTAGCCATATTATACGCCGGGCATGACAAATTGTAATGTGCAATAAATATAGTTGCGATAATGTGCTGTACGCCTTCATAATGCAATGCGTCTATCGAGGTGCATTACATACACTAGTAATGACATATTATGTGCCTCCATTACGCAATTCGCCTTGATAGTCGCATTAATTACACTAACACAGGTACGTTATGCGCCGCAATCACGCCTTATCTATGTAAGATATACCTGTCGCAAGATTTATGAAATTATCGTACTGTCAGGCACACTTTACACTGATTAATTGCACCTAAAAACTGCTGCGGTGACAATCTTTGGACACGTCGCTCTTAGTCTTTTTTCAGTGGTGCTCAAAAAAAAAAAAAAAAATAACTTTGCAGATTTAAAATCCACGACAGAAACAAATCTGTAGTTTTAGCTATCATAGGGACCCCTACTGAAAATAATGGTATGGAGAACCTATATGGATGTCATGCGGTTTCTGAACATCCCATTGGGTTTCTGATGAACAGGGTGAGCTTCATATATTTTCTTCAGCATGCATAGACATTGCTGTCTATTTCAGTATTTAATTTCTCACCTGCTATTCCTCTCAAACACAGAAGAAAACACTTCAAAGAAGTTGTCTTTCCCTTCACTTTTTGACGGGACAGAATTATCAAAGGTAGGATCAATACTGTTGAAGGCTCTTCTCTTCACAGGATCAGATAAGATTTCATATGCTAAAGTATCAAAAAGTACAACATGGTTAAATACTTAAATAGTATATCTTTGTTTACAATTATAAATAATTTATACAATTCATATTTCTCTATGTCCTATTTTAACCACTGACACAAGAATACTGATATAATATAGAACAGAATATATATAGCATACAGACAATTTTAGCCAAGATTGCCTGGAACCTGTATGGTAACTGCATTCTGAACAAACATCTTTATTTATTGTTGGTTTGCTTCCTTAAGTAGTTTTTATTAAAATTTCTTGTCATTTTGTAGCTATAAAGTCTGTGTAACTCCATCACCTAACTAGATGTCCTGCTGCTTCTGATAAAGAAGTGACAGCACCGTACTGCATACTGTGATAGCTTTTTCTGCTCTCTCTTCTCAGTGTCACAGATAGCAGTAGGCAGGAGAAGTTTGTATCTAGCAGATGAGAATGTATATAAAGGAAGAAGCATCCAAGTCTTGAGTTAGGGCGTATTGCACAGTATAGTTAGAAAGGAAAGCATGCACATGGCAGTTTCCTGGGAGAGGAGGGGGGTGGGAAATCACACAAGCAGTGTAGGTGTGTACAGAGAGAGAAGAGAGGACCCAGGGAGAAATTACACACTATCCGATGTTTATCACTTTAAAACAGAAAATAATCAGTACAGGAATTAAGCTGTACTGACATACACCCCTCCCATTTTTATAAATATTGTGTAATATCTTTTCATGGGACAACACTGAAGATTGATAAAAATGTTTGATAAAGTAGTCAGTGTACAGTTTGTAGAACAGTGTAAAATAAGCGTGCCCTCAAAATAACTCAATACACAGCCATCAATGTCTAAACCGCTGGCAACAAAAGTGAGAACACCCCTAAGTGAAATTGGAAAAATTGTGCTCAATCTGCCATTTTCCCTCCACTGTGTCATGTAACTGATTAGTGTTACAAGGTCTCAGGTGTGAATGTGGAACAGGTGTGTTAAAATTGGTGTCACTCTCACAATCTCTCATACTGGTCAAGTTCAACATGACATATCAGGACAAAGAACCCTTTGAGGATCTGAAAAAAAGGAATTGTTGTTCTACATAATAATGGCCTAGGCTATAAGAAGATTGCCAACACCCTGAAACTGAGCTGCAGCACGGTGGCCAAGACCATTCAGCAGTTTAACAAGACAGATTCCACTCAGAACAGGGTCAACGTAAGAAGTTGAGTGCATGTGCTCAGCTTCGTATCCAGAGATTTTCTTTTCAAAATAGACATATCAGTGCTGCAGAGGTTAAAAGAAACGAGGGTCAGCTTGTTAGTATTCAGACCATAGGCTACAAACTGCATCAAATTGGTCTGCATGGCTGTTGTCAAAAAAGGAAACATTTTCTAAAGATGATGCATAAGAAAACCCGCAATGAATTTGCTCAAGATAAGCAGACTAAGGACATGGATTACTGGAACTGTGTCCTGTGGTCTAATGGGACCATGATAAGCTTCTTTTTTTTTTTTTTTTTCAGATGGTGTCAAGCATGTGTAGCGGCAACCAGGTGAGGAGTACAAAGACAAGTGTGTCTTGCCTAACGTCAAGCATAGTGGTGGGAGTGTCATGGTGAAGTAGAAGAGGATTGCAGTGGCAACCTGTGAAGCTCTAGTGAACTCCATGCACAAGAGAGTTAAGGCAGTGCTCAAAAATAATGATGGATACACAAAATATTGACACTTTGGGCACAATGAGTCCATTTTCAGTTAAGGGTTTACTCTTGCTGTTAACAGTTCAGACATTGATGGCTGTGTGTTTAGTTATTTTGAGGGTACATCAAATTTATACGGTTAGACAAGCTGTACAATGACTACTTTACATTGTATCAAAGTGTCATATCCTCAGTTTTGTCCCATGAAAAGATATAAAATATTTACAAAAATGAGGGGTGTACTCACTTTTGTGAGATACTGTATAAAAGCTAGTAAAGGCAGCAGCCTCGTAGACACAAAGTGCTACTTGTAATAAATTTGGCATTTAAATGCCAAATTTCAGGTGCATTATAGTAACAAAGAATGTGCCCGATTTATGAACCTGATCTACATCGGGTCATAAATCAGGCGCATTCTAGCACTAATACGACATTTCTGGCTCAGGTAAACCACTCTGAAAGTGGTTTACCTGTTCCAGCAGTAATGCGCCTAGAATTGCTGTAGTGAAGCTATAAATCTATAGCTTTGTACGGTTCAAGTGTGCCCCGTCTCCCACACACCCCGCTAAATCAGGCACATTACAAAGTGCCACTTGTGCTCTGTAATGCGCCTGATAATGGCGTTCGCGAGGCTTTTCCGTAATGTGAACAGGGCTGCGCCTGATGTCAGGCTGAAAATACGTCAGATTCCTGGCGTAGCCCCGTTCATACATGTCCCCCAAAGTTCTCACATTCAGCATTTATGAATGAAAATGGACCAGCTCACTTGTGCAAAGTAGATCTGAAAGTGAATGAAGGAATAAAAACTACAACCTGACACTTGGTGCAACCTTTTTCAACACAAAGAAATCAATAACTTATGAAAAAAAATTGTTCATGTCAAAGGTGATCATTGACGTTAAGTGTCAATGTGTGGTTTAGCTATGAACGCTTACCTTTAGTTATACACGTAAAATAGTCATTATCACCCTCAACAATCTGCTCTCCTGCTGCTTTTCTCTTGTCTGGATGATGTTTCAAAACCATTGCTTTATCTGGCCACAAATAAGAAACAGCAGTTATTAACAGGATATACTTGATGTCTTAAAAGTAAATATCCTCCTTTTAACAGTATTGTTTCAAGGAACAGATTTCTGCTCCCATTAATTTCAGATGATGTTGTGATAGCAGGGAATCTTTGTTTTCATGCTAAAGTCCCTACACAGACATTTTAAATAACAGATGCTGGTTGCCCTTGGCTGCTATTAGGGAGAACTATGGAGCTTATTGGTTACCATCTTTAAGTAAAGGGAACCTGTCACTGGATATTGGTAGGTAACACCTTTTCTAAACATGCTGTTTCATTATTATTCATAGAAATAAGTTATATTAAATCAAATGCTATATGTAAAATGATCATCAAGAGACACATAGAAAATGCTTTGTTGTAACTACTTTTTAAATATAATACTTAAAGTATTTCCTAACAATATAACATGGCGGTGGTTTCCTCTTTTAAAATCTAGCAGCACGTCCACTGTAACTGGGTTTTCCGATCTCACATATCGATTCCCTATCAATAGAATGCCAGCAATGTGTGGTAGGTCCAGATCCCACCTATGGCACTCCCGCCTATTTTGAGAACAGGCCCTATAACTTCGATTTCATAACAGAGATGTGGCCCTGAATGCATGGTTACTCTCCATTCATTTCAATGGAAGTTTCATTATACAGCCGAGCATCCACTTCTCCATTCCGAAATGGGACTTATGGGGTCACATTCTCAAGATAAGTATGAGTCCCAGAGGTGGGACCTACACCTATCACACTGATGGCATATCCTATTGATAAGCTATCAATATATGCGATGGGACAACCCCTTTAAGTTCAAGGTCTAGCAGTAAATAGTAATTTCACTCTGGTGATGCCCGCAGACAGCCAATGTGTATGTTTTAAATCTACACTCACCGGCCACTTTATTAGGTACACCTGTCCAACTGCTCGTTAACACTTAATTTCTAATCAGCCAATCACATGGCGGCAACTCAGTGCATTTAGGCATGTAGACATGGTCAAGACAATCTCCTGCAGTTCAAACCGAGCATCAGTATGGGGAAGAAAGGTGATTTGAGTGCCTTTGAACGTGGCATGGTTGTTGGTGCCAGAAGGGCTGGTCTGAGTATTTCAGAAACTGCTGATCTCCTGGGATTTTCACACACAACCATCTCTAGGGTTTACAGAGAATGGTTCGAAAAAGAAAAAACATCCCGTGAGTGGCAGTCCTGTGGGCGGAAATGCCTTGTTGATGCCAGAGGTCAAAGGAGAATGGGCAGACTGGTTCGAGCTGATAGAAAGGCAACAGTGACTCAAATAGCCACCCGTTACAACCAAGGTAGCAGAAGAGCATCTCTGAACGCACAGTACGGTGAACTTTGAGGCAGATGGGCTACACGCAGCAGAAGACCACACCGGGTGCCGCTCCTTTCAGCTAAGATCAGGAAACTGAGGCTCCAATTTGCCCAAGCTCATCGAAATTGGACAGTAGAAGATTGGAAAAACGTTGCCTGGTCTGATGAGTCTCGATTTCTGCTGCGATATTCGGATGGTAGGGTCAGAATTTGGCGTCAACAACATGAAAGCATGGATCCATCCTGCCTTGTATCAACGGTTCAGGCTGGTGGTGGTGGTGTCATGGTGTGGGGAATATTTTTCTTTGGGACTCTTTGGGCCCTTGGCACCAACTGAGCATCAGTGCAACAACCTGTGGAATCTATGCCACGAAGAATTGAGGCAGTTCTGAAGGCAAAAGGGGGTCCAACCCGTTACTAGCATGGTGTACCTAATAAAGTGGCCGGTGAGTGTAGGTCTATGCAGAAGATTTATAGCTCAGGAAAGCAAAGCTTTAACTGCCGTAAAGAAAAATTAGTCAAACAAAATATTTCACATTTCATTTACACACGCATTTTTACTTACGAGCTGCTTTGATCTGTTTCTGTGTAGCTTTGTACCTCAGGTTCTTCAGTCCAAGCACTGCGTAATGATCCTGGTTCTAAAAAGACACACATGTTTACTTCTTAAACATACTTTTAATACCCTCATCAACAAGTTATCAGCTGCAGAAGCAACTAAAATCACACCACATTTGGTTTTTACATTTGAAATGATCCTGCTAAACCTACAACCAGACAAATGCACTAAACAAACGAATACAATGCTTGTGTGATAAAGTGCGTGTATCTATCTATCTATACACACATACTTTATTTTAGTTATACGTACATATATAAATACTTAAACTTTACATTATGAAGTTCTATATGTTGTATCTATATATACATAAATACTAACCTTCCAGTCTTTAGGATCGAGGGTTTTTAAAAGTGCAAATTCTTCTATCTGAAACTCTTCATCCTCAGACTCTTCAGAGGTTTCCTTCTCATCTTCCAGCTCCTGAAATGAAGCTGACACATTTCTATTCCTCCGTTTAATGAAAGCTTCAAACCATCGACCAACTGGTTCAACCTGACACAGTAACGAGGCTGCCAGAAAACAGAAATTACACACGTTAGGGGACATAGAGCAGACACCTGCAGGAGTTTTCAAATGTATAGTACGTAATATAAGAGAACCTCTTCCATTGTTATTAAATAGGTGCTAGTGCATTGTACTGAAGCCAAGGTCATGGATGTGATGTAGTACATCTTGTACATCAGACTATGAATATCAGAGTTCAGCTGTTTTTGACACCAAGTATAGCACAGTTTGCCATCAGAAGTACTGCAGTTCCCATGGTCCCC
Source organism: Phyllomedusa bahiana (assembly GCA_025379985.1). Taxonomy (NCBI): domain Eukaryota; kingdom Metazoa; phylum Chordata; class Amphibia; order Anura; family Hylidae; genus Phyllomedusa; species Phyllomedusa bahiana. The sequence goes on from JAODAL010007669.1 coordinate 62,476, forward strand.
TGCAAGTTTCCTGTCCACAGTGGTGATGCCAGTGTATATAGTACCTGACCAATATACTCTTTCCTGATGCGATGCAAACAGAGACCAGCAACAGACCACCGGTGATGGAACAGCAGCTATACATTAGCAGATCAGTGTAGGCTAGCAGGTTCATTTTTGTTTATTTTAAAAATCCGGAACCCTTTAAAGTGCCCGAACACATGCCACTATTTCTACCAACACCTCTATAAAAACTGGAGCAGTAATCTGTAGGTCTATAGAGGACACAATAGAATAGAGGGGGAGCACCCCAAAAAGAATATATAAACATATTATATATATATATGTATGTGTGTGTATACACACAGACACATATCTATCTATATAAATATACACACTCAGACATAATTATTATATACACACACGTGTATATATATATATATATATATATATATATAAAAACACACACAAACATATATATATATATTTTTATATACATACACATATATGGTATATATACACATTATAGCAAGGGTACTGTTTGAGGATGTGGTACGTAACACAGATTAAAAGGAGGATCTTGTCCTATGAAACAGGTAAAGCCTAATGCATTACTGCTGTCTAGACTTTGTTCAGGTTTCTCTGACTTTCAGCAGATCTGCTAGGACAATGTAATTGTTAATTAGACGATCATTTTTACTACTCTTAGGATTTCCCCATACTGCAACAAACTATTGATACCTGGATGAAGATGAAGCTACCAATATGAAACCATATGCACCGCAATATTATACAGCATGCAATGGAATATTCATTTCTATACACATAAGGCCGTGTTCACACGGAGTTTACACTCCATGTTACAAGAGCTTTTCGATCCGTTCTTGGGTCCACTTCTGTCCTGTAACCCATTGACGAACTAACAGGTTAGCATTGAGATTATCACTGCGTCTAAATGCCGAACACGCAGTGGCGTTCAGATGAGAGATCGCCGCTGCGTGTTACAACAGCGCCACTCGGCTCCGTCTCTTAAATAATTGCACTTTTGAAACCCGCAGCGGCGATCCCTCATGTGAACGCCACTGCGTCTTTCTAAGGCCCTCGTTCACACGGCTTATTTGTCCGCGATTGGTCGCCGAATCCGCGCCGATTTGCGCTGCAGTACGGCGACCCAATCCGTTTGGAGTAATTACGGTAAAATCCACTGCTCTCATAGAGAACAGTGGATTTCCGTCCTCCTCCCCGATCGGCGAATCGCGCCGTGGGGGGAGACAGCGACAAGCACATTATTTACCCGTACGCGCCGTCATAATGCATTGTCTATGGGCACGGGAGCGGTGCGCCGCCGCCGCGCTCCGGACCCCCCGCCCCTAATTCAACGCCGAGATTTGCGAGCGCAATCCTGCCACACAAATCCGCCATGAATAAGCCGTTGAACACGGCCTAATATGAAGCATGATACTCTCACTGCTAATTGTAATTCCGACTTTGGGGACGTCAGAGCGGACCCCCAAACGATCCGAATAGACGCTTGTAACACGAGTGGTAAACTCCATGTGAACAAGCTCTAAGGCTGTGTTCACATCTTAGCCTCGATCATTTTTGACAACACTATAGGCAGCATTATTTTTCCCATCAAAAGAAGGAAATGTTGGTGTAACCCAACAAAGTGGGGTCCACCAGCTCCGGATTCAGCACTACATTGTGGTATATGTTAGAAACCACCCGCAGATGCGGACAGAAATCATAGGCATCCATACAAAAAAATGGGAGCCTTTAGTGGCAACAGTCTAGTCTCACTTACACAGGTGTACGGCATGTGTGAATGCTGTTTTATTTATGCCACGTCTCTTGATCAGGAAACTTTTTCAGTTTGAAATGATCTAATCCCTGTTTTGGTAGTTATTCATTGATATGGACTTGCTAATAATTGAGTACCAATCAGAGATAAATTTAGTGCTGGCTGCAAGTATTCATCCACTGAGCTCCAGCACAATGGCCGTCACCACGTCTGGCATCTTTTTTGCTTAATATAATTATTAAAGGTCCCCTTTTCACTTACTATGCACATCATAGGAAATATTACAATTTTGTAACATACATGCATTAAAAATTCTGCTCCTGTACCTCTTTTATACCAATGCTGTAGGACCCTATAGAAAAGAAGGCTGCAGCCCACATTCTAGGCCATAGTAATGGCTCCTATGGACCAACTGTAGAAAGACCTAAAACAACACTGGTTGTCAGTACCATGTGACCCCCTGGTATTTTAGTTAGTAAACAAGGGTTACCCTGACATCTTTGGGGTACCTGCATAGTAATAATGCTGGAAGATGTATTATTTATATGGCTATTCCAGCAGCCTCTTTATTGTGTAGATTTACTTATGGAAATGTGGAATTCCTAGGTGATGTCTTGGTGTCAATAAAGTTAGGCAACAAACATAACCGGTACTGTTAATAAAGGGGGGGGAGGGGAGTAGAAAGACAAGGCAGAGGTAATCATTTGTGAGCAGCTTCTCCACAAACACTGACAGACATGAGAAGACCGGCGGAGGTAGAAATACTGAGAATTTCTGGCTCTTCTCCCTACACTACTGTTACCCTTGGATACCAGGTCACATGACCTGTGGTGTGGTCACATGATAAGCTGCTGCTGGGAGGTAGTATACAGGGAGAAGTTCTGCTCCTTCCATACACTACTGTTTACCTGGATACCAGGTCACATTGACCTGTGTTTTGTGGTCCATACATAACTCTAGTCCATAGAAGCCATTACCTTGGACAGGAGTGTGGGTTGTACCATTTTTCTAGAGAGGGGCCTATTTACTGCAGTGGTATAAAAGCAAAATGTTTCATTCATTGATATTAGTAAATCATTTCCTACTACGTATTAAATAAAACAAGAAGAGGTGGACAAGCCCTTTACGTATTAGACCAGGAATCAGAGCGGAGACTTCTCGTGTGTAGTAATCGTAGATCTTCCTAAACAAATGGAAACAGCAGAATGTTCTACAGAGATGTCCCATTCCCCTGAGCCGTGTGATGGCCCCTGCATAGTAATGTAAGGCTGGGGTCACCACATCGGGGTATAGGGGATAAGGTCCACCAACGTGTATACAGTAGCGCTATACGGGCCATCCCCGCCGCCATGTGGGTGGCTGACTCCCAGCCCTCCGGGAATGTGAGCGTGCGATCCCCGGCAGCGGCGCTCAGGGTGCTGCAGCGATACGTACCTGCACTGAGGGGCCTGAAGACGGCGGTGCTCAGCTCTGGCCGCGCTTCTAGCAGCATGGTGGCGGCCTGACAACCACAGTCCGTGCTCCACTGCGTTACTGCTCCCGGCACTCACCCACAAAGCCGCATGGAGGAAGCACCAAGCACTTCCAGGTCACGAGAGTCACACTCAATGCTGTCCGGGCTGCAGCGTGCCCCGCTGTTTCCTTTCCTACGTCACCATATCCTCTGCGCACAGCTTCTCTTTGTGTCCTTCACAGTAACCACTGAACTGCACATACCCCATGTTCACACGCGGCGTTTAGGTCAGGCAGGCACCTGCACACAATGGGCTGAGGTTAGGGAAGTCTTTTCACTGGATTTTGGTGCATTGGAACAATGAAAATATTATAACTTTGAACACCGTTCATATTTCACACTATATACCCCAGCAATCCACACACTCCCACTGCGCCCCTTCAGCTTTGGAAACTACAGATCCCCATCATGCCCACTGTTATAATTATAATAATTCATGATGAGAGTTGTTAGTTTCCCAACGTGCTGGAGGGCCTGCCAGTTTTTGAGGATCGCCTGAAGTAACCCATTACTTTTCCAGTCATGATAGGTTTTAAGATTAACCACTTAAAGGAGTTGTCTCACACATTAAGTTCTTCCACCTCAGTCCATTTTTCTTGGTTTCACTTTGAATTCAAGAGCATGTTCACTGGCTTCCACTAGGCTGCAGTAGAAGCCAGGTCTGTAGCTATAAGGCCACGTTCACACGGCTTAATTGTGGGACGTATTTTGCCCACAATTACGCCGTGTGGTACGGGGGCGGCAGCTTCCGCGGCCCCATAGACATAATTATCCACGGCTATAATAACATGTCACTTCTCTCCCCACTTCCTCGCCGTATTGTCGCAGAGCGGGGACAGGAGCCATATCCATATCTCTATGAAGCGTGGATTACCGTAATGACTGGGACGGATTCCAGCCGTAATTTGCGCAGTACGGCGTGTAATTACGGACTGAAATATGTCCCAAAATAAGCCGTGTGAACATAGCTCAAGAACCAGTGCTGGCAGCCTATCAGAATAGATCAAACAGGTCTGTAGCTATAGCGACCTGAGACCTGAATGCAGCCCACCAAGAGGGAATTATCAGGAAAGTGTAGGATACTGTAAATAGGACACAAATTTCAAGTGACTTGTTTTTGCAAGATCTTCAACATCAAAAGCAATTATCCTGTTTAGTGAGACAGCCTCTTTAAATCCCAGCCTGAAAGGTATTAAAGACCACTCATTTTTTTAGTTTTTTGCTGCAGGCTTTCAACAGTCATATCAATGACACATTTGTATGAGGCTTTATTTTATGCGTTAGAAGTTGTACTTTTTGGGGTCATAGTTTGAGTTTACATACATTACTGCTGAATTTTTTTCTCAATTTTTTTTTCATTTTTTTATACTAAATAAACTGTTTGATTAATTCTACAGATTATTACAACTGTGTGGATACTTAATATCATACATGCCAAGTTTTGAAAGTGGAAAAGCTGGAGACTTGAAGTGGCGGCGCCCATCTTGTTGGCGAGCCACACGCCCTTTGAAAAACCTCACCCACACCACCTAACTGCATAACGGCTCTGGAAGAAAACCCAGTGTTGCCCCCACTAGCCAGGTATAGCCCCCATTATCCAGGTAGTGCCTATTATACAGGGCTGTGGAGTCGGCAAGCCAAAGCCCGACTCCGACTCCACAATTTCCCAAACCTCCGACTCCGACTCCCGACTCTGATCCTGGAATCCTACTCCTGACTCCTCATACACCGGCGCATGTTTAAGTGGTAACTTACTGTGGAAAAATAGTAACATTTATGGCTGTTTATCATCTATGGATGCAATAATCAAGCTATTTATGTAGAACAGAACACTGACAAGCAAAGGGATAACAATGATTGTGAACACGATTGGATAGTAGAAGAAAAAGCTGTATTCTTGTGGTCCCAAGACCAAGTCCTGCACGCAACATTGGGAATGTGTAGGAGAGAACTTGGGATCAGAATTTTGGTTAAGACGTGCTTGAAATCTGGATTCATACCCTGAAGGATTCGAGGTTATTGAAAACCAAAAAGTGAATTTACAAATACTAACAAAATAATACAAATTACCATTAAGAGTATTTTAGGAGAAAACAGTAAACAATGCAGTTTACAGAAAGAATCTCAAGAACAAAGCAGATGCTAAATACTTGCAAGTCAAATTTATAGTAGATAGTTAAGATGAACTTGTAAATAAAATTACAGGAAGCCTCATGTACAAAGCAGTAGTGGATGGTGAGATATGAGCTTGAAAGTCTCAAAAAGTTCAAAACATTGTTACCATTTTGCTTTGTCAGGGTAAAAATATATTATTGGATATGGACTTTTAGAACACCGACCAAAAAATGTATATATGCGAAACACTGCAGGAACATTTGTGGAGTCTCAGAATTTGTTCTGAAAATAGTATTGCCTCCATCAGATTCCTGCCACTACATGACCATCACATCTGATCTCATTATTTACAGCTAAGAACGCCTCTCTACACTAACTGGGGGCAAAGCGGTGACCACTTGGGCAACATCTCTAACAATGGTCAGGTAAAGAATTGCCTCAGCCACAGTCAGTTTTTGATGAATGGTTGATCTCTGCTATCTTCTTTGAAAGCAGGTGAAAAATTTTGCTGAAATTTGTTTGCCCTGGGGGCGGGATTTTTTCCCCTGGGGACAGCGCTTTGCCTGCTCCATGTCATCAATTACACTCCTCATGTGATGAGGCTGAAGATATGGAAGCAGTAGCACTGGCCGCACCCAACTCCTCTTGCTCTTTGCATCGAACAACTGGAGCAACTTATATATTTTGGGAGTCGGAGTCGGTCCCTTTTATGACGACTCCGACTCCTGCAAAATAGGCACCGACTCCGACTCCACGACTCCGAATCCACAGCCCTGCTATTATAGCCAGGTAGTAGCCCCTATAGTCAGGTAGATGCCCCTTACAGCCAGGTAGATGCCCCCTTGTAGCCAGGTAGTGCCCCCTTGTAGCCAAGTATTGCCACCATTAGTCAGGTATTGCCTCTTGTAGCCAGGTATTACGCCCATTAGCCAGGTATTGCCCCTTGTAGCCAGGTAGGTGCTCCCATTAGCCAGTCAGTGCCCCCATTAGCCAGGTATTGCCCCTTGTAGTCAGGTAGATGCCCCCATTAGTCAGACAGTGCCCCTTGTAGCCATGTCTTTCCCCTTGTAGTCAGGTAGATGCCCCCATTAGCCAGACAGTGCCCTCTTGTAGCCAGACAGTGCCCGTTGTAGCCAGGTTTTGCCCTTTGTAGTCAGGTAGATGCCCGTTGTAGCCAGGTATTGCCCTTTGTAGTCAGGTAGATGCCCCCATTAGCCAGACATTGCCCCTTGTAGTCAGGTAGATGCCCCATTAGCCAGACAATGCCCCCATTAGCCAGACATTGCCGCGCCTTTAGTAGTGAGCGTGCCAAGGTATTGCCCCTTGTAGTCAGTAGATGCCCCCATTAGCCAGACAGTGCCCCCATTAGCCAGGTATTGCCCCTTGTAGTCAGGTAGATGCCCCCATTAGCCAGACAGTGCCCCCATTAGCCAGACAGTGCCCCTTGTAGTCAGGTAGATGCCCCCATTAGCCAGACAGTGCCCCCCATAGCTATTAAAAATAATAAACTCTACTTACCTCACCAGGCTCCCTGCAGCGTGGCCAGGTCCTAAGGCTGCCGACTGAGTACTCTGAGCGTCGCAGGGGGAGTGAGTGCAGACGCGCGTCACACCCCTTGCGACGCTGACCTGTATGTACAGCGCCCACCTGGCGCTGTGCATACAGGGGGAGAAGAGAGGAGGGGAACGATCCTTCCTGCCTCTTCCCTGCACAGTGAGACTCGCCTTGACGCTACTCTGGCGCTGCGGTCATTTAAAGAACCCCTGCTGCCTGTTGGCGGCGGGAGGTTCGGCAACTCTGCCGGGATGGCGGGAGGGGACCCCCATTAGCGGGAAACCCCGCCAAAAGCGGGAGAGTTGGCATGTATGCTTAATATGTGTAGGTTTTGTTTTTTTGTGTGTAATGTATGCACAATATTTTTTACTATATATTTATTTTTATTTTGTTACTTATTTTTTTTCCCCACACTTTGTTTTCTTACTTTTTTTTTATAATCCCATGGCAGGATAACTATTGTACAATTTTTTTTACACTTAGTAATCAGTATATTCATGTATGCTAATACATCACCTTCTGTGTCAGTATGACACAGGCAGCAGTCAGGGCAGTACACAGTGTGCCCTGACTCCAGGCTGGTTATATAGATAATGTTGGGACTACTCTAGGTCATTGGGAGCCCCAATCACCCGTTGGAGCAGGGGAATGCCCACTGATTCTGCTGTGGTCATGGACTGCGGCAATCAAAGGGTTAAGCGTCGGGGAGCGGAGCTTTCCTTCGCTTCCTGGCGTTTACAGAGACTGCTCTAGAAATGGTGCTGTTAACTACAGCTCTGCTCCTCGTGAAACTGCTGCAGATGCCGCTGCAGAAAGACAACCTGCACTGCCTGACGTCTGTAGTCGGTGGGCGGTTGTTAAGGAGCTAATCTATACACTTCTGTAGCTAATTTTTTTACCACACTACTGTAGGTTATTAACTGTTTTTCTTGTTTTTTTTATTCCATTAAGGGATAACTACTTTTTACACTTAAGCCCTTAACGCTGAGACCTTTTTTTCACGTTCATTTTTCCTTACCACATTCCCAAAGCCATAACTTTTTTATTTTTTCATCTACCTAGACATATGAGGGCTTTTATTTCACGGGACAAGATGTACTTTCTAATGGTGTCATATATTGTACCATAGAAGTGGAAAAAATGTGAAAAAATCCCCTACTTCTACCATGTTTGCGGGAGTTTTATTTTTACAGCGTTCAATCTTTGGTAAAAGATGTGTTATCTGTATTCTACAGGTTGATATGCATCCGCCAATACCAAACGTACGAGTTTCATTATGTTTTGGTACCATAAAAAAATCCAAATATTTTCTATCTTTTAAATTTGAGCCGTGGCGCCATTTTTCTGCGACCAGTAACTTTTTTACTAACACCTACAGACTTGAGGGAGGTTGCATTTTTTGTGGGCTGAAGTGTACTTTTTATGGCTACCAGTTTGGAATACATGGGACTTTTTTCATTTAAGTTATTCCAATTTTTTTTCTTCTTGGGTGTTCAGCGTAAGGGATAAATCATGTTATATTTTAATCGATCGGACTTTTTCAGATGCGGCCATACCAAATATGTGTAGCTTTTTTTATTTTATTTTTTTTCTTGTAAAATGGCAAAAGGTGGGTGATTTGAACTTTTAATATTATTTTTTTTACACTTTAAAACATTTTTTGGGGGTTATATAGATAATATGTCAAACAAGTACAATGTCAACAATAAATGGTTAACAACTGGTACAGAGGGAGAGTGGACCCTGCCCACGAAGGCTTTCAATCTACAAGGAAGGAGTTAAGAGACAGAAGGTGAGGGGCAGCGTGGCCTGAGCAGGGGATGAGATAGGACGTGTGGTGGATTACTCCAGGACGAGCTCCAATAAATCACCCTACTAAGCCTCAAAAAAGGGACAGGAAGACTTAAAAAGTGGATCCCTGGGTTTCCTGAGATCGGGGTTCTTTCCCTCCTTACCAAAGACTCCCAGCTTGTAAAGCTATAGCCTGAGAACCAGCAAATGTCTCCGCCTCTTAAGAGGGTAAGCCCTTCTTCTCTCACCGGGTACCTCCATTTTACAGAATATAAACCCCGATAGTACGGGACCTCCCCCTGGAGATCAGGCTCTCCCCCGACAGGATGTGGGCTTCATCCCTCCTCCCACATATAATTACACTTAATCACAGGGGACTAAAAGTAACAGTAAGGCCTCGTTCACACGGCTTATTTTGCCCCCCGAATTGGGGCCGACTGCGGCGCCGGATTTTTGCGCTGCAGTACGGCGCCAATCGTCGGAGTCATTACATAATCCACTGCCTCATAGAGAACAGTGAATTCCGTCGCCTCCTTGCCGCTCCGGCGAAACTGCCGGGCGGGGGAGAAGTGACAAGCACATTATTTACGGCGCGTACCGCCGTAGATAATGCCATTGCTATTTGGGCCGTGGAGCGGCGCCCCCGTCGCGCTCCGGCCCCGCCCCCGTCCCCCCACTTATTCACGGCGGATTTGTGGAGCACAATACGGCTCCACAAATCCTCGGGAAAAAAGCCGTGTGAACACGGCCTTATATTGGAACATTTTCTACAGAGACTAAATAGGCCTCTCTCTGCTAATACAGTGCAATACATCTCTCAGCCAAGAAGATCGAACTGGCCACAACAGTATAAACCCGCACTGACTCTTTTTTTTTGTCCTGCTATCCCTCTGGGGGTTATTTACTTCCGCACAAGCAACTTCAGGGCACATAAACACAACCAGAAACCCCCACCTCGGGCTTTTCCTTGATAACCCTCTCACCCAAGAAGATCAAAACCACAACTAGTATACCCTGCACGACCTATCTTTTTGTCCCCTGCTATCCCCCTCTGAAAAACATCTACTTCCTGCACAAACAACTATCATGCACATAAATCAACAAAGAGCCCCCCCTACATCAGACCAAAACCTTTTGGCTTTCCTTGTACAACCCTCTCAGCCCCAAAAGGGGTCTGAACTGCCCCAACTAAACACCCTGTACTGATTTTTATTTTCTTTCTGCTATCCCCATCTAGGAAACACCTATTTGCCTGCCACACAGCTATCAGTGCACACAGGACTCAAAATAAAGCTCCCTCACACCAGAACCTCAGCCTCTGGCCTTCCTTGTAAACCCTCTCGCCAAGGAGAATCGAACTGTGGCAAAATACCAACTCGCACTGTCCCCTCTTTACCAAGCCCCGCTATCTCTTCTGGAGACCTCTACTTGCCTACACAAAGCAGCTACATGCACAAAAAAGATTTAACAAAGAACCTATCAATTTAGGGCCCAACCTCGCTCATTCTTTTATAACCCTATTAGCCAAGGGGACTGAAATTTCCGAAAGTTAACAACCCCCGCACTGACTCTTTATTTCCTTCCTCTACCCCTCCTGGGGGAAACATTACTTTCCGCACATAGCAGATACACAACACAATTTCAACAAAACTCCCCACATCAGGGCCCCGCTCTGACTTTTCCCCATTATAACCCGTGCAAAAAAAAGAAACCAGACAAAAATGGTGTGTATGATAATTTTGTGTAATTAAAATATAACTTTTACTTCACAATTTTAAAAAATATGCGGCTAGCTTACAATAATAAGTCAAAAATCCAAACACAGATTCCATTAAGGAACAGAAACACTAAAAAACTCACCTACGATCACTGGGGGTCTCTGCACCAGATGAATTGTAAGCCCGCCCGACAAGGGGCGAACCCCACACGGGCCAGAGATTTCCCCTATGGACTAAAACCCCTTCCCCTTTACGTGGTCATCATACAGTGTCCCGAATTTCGACCCACCCATCCCTTCAGGGAACCCAAATAGAGTATTATATATCTAAAAATCGAATCAAATAATTAAAAAAAAAAGGGTATGTATAGATAAAGTAGATTTAAAACCCCAATTTACAGTAACCCAGAGGGGATGTTATAGGGTTTTAAAAAACAAGTAAATAAATTAGTACAAATCAAATATCACGGGGATACATAAAGTTACATCGGGGGTTCATAAAAAGGAAAAAGAGTTTAAAGAAAAAGGGAAATCCAATCGCCCCCCACGGTACAAACTGAAACCCGCAACTTGTGTAAGTATCACTAAAAACAAAGAGAGTCTGTACTCCCGAAGGGGAGTCGTAAATCACTACTGATAGGGGTCACAGAGCGTGGGGCTCCTAAGACCACGGGGGGGCTAGGGTGTGCCCCCCTTTTTGTTGAAAAAAAAAGCGCCTTAAATTCCGGGGGACCGGGATGTATTACAGCCGTCACTAGGGAAACCCAATCACTTCTTCCTCCGCCCCCGTCACTTCCGCCCTCAAAAACCGGGTTCAATAATGACTTCCCCCTGATTGCGGGTATATTACGCGCGCTATGCACTCCCCCGGGGCCCGACTCATTCCGCCCACATTTACTGAGTCTGACACAACTTCCCCCCTGTGCGGGGGAATAGACGAATAGCGAGTTCTGGAAACGCTTTTTTAGTTACTTGGGGGCACAGAACAAACCGCCAAACAGGGCACGACATGTCTCAGTTTGACCCAAGGGGAAAACATTATCATAAAACAATCTTGTTTGGCCCACCTGAAATGATCAAGAGGGATCAAATTGCAAAGAAGTAAGTTAGGGGAAACAACATGTAAAATACATAAAAAAGAGATCAAAAATGCATTGTCACTTAATACAAAAATACAAAAAAAATAGATAAAAGATACACTTATTTGAATCATATAAAATTTTGCTTAATAAACTGTGAAGACCCAAAGATACCACACCTGGAAAAGAAGCCTAGACATAATCTCCACTTTTTATAAATAGCAACTAAAGTTTAGCGTTCTTTAAGTCCCTGGGGAGAAATTTCCCAAGGAAAACCAAAAGGGTTTTCACTCTGGATTCAATTCCCATGATCCAAAGGGTCTTTAAAGGTTCCCCCATGCGACCCAGTCAGCCTGGACCCGGGGTGTCCCTTTATTACGAAGTCGCAAAGATTTCCCATCCTCCTTCTTAGTTTTCCCGAGGGTCTTTCCTACATATTCTTCCCATGGACTCGAATCGTTAATCACTCCTTTTGAGCGACAATTAGAATCTTAATCACGAAGATTTCCATTTTGGGGCATTACGAAATTTTTTTTTTTCCGTTTCAAGGTATTACAACCTATACATCCCTACATCTTAGCCCTTTCGTTGCCTTTTTAGCCACACGAATCTTTTTGGGGGGGGTACATAATAAATTCCACAAAGGGTCTTTAAGGCTTTTTCCCTTCCAAATGTAATGGCGGTCAAGGGCCAACTTTACTTTTATGTCCAATCCTTAAAAGAATGTCCCAATGTTTATTATATATTAGAACCCACAAGGCTGCATCAAAAGTTTCCCATATCTTTTAATTCCGAATCAGGTTTTTATCTTTCGTTTAGGGGCCAGGAACATTCCTCCCGTGCTGCAATGATATGATTCCTTGAGTATCCCCCCGGGGAACCCTTTTCTCTGAATCTCCACCTGTTTTTGGGCCGATGAAGAAAATTTATTTTTTTGGGGGAACAGTTGCACCAATCCAGGAACTGTCCCGGGATTCCCTTTCCCCCCAAAAGGGTAAGGTGGCTGCTACCCAAGCAGGGGGTGAGGGCATGCCTCTCCTTGCAAAGAGGAATTTTTCAAATCTCCCATCATATCCTTTTGGGGTTTCCATTATATCCAAGAAGGGTAAAATTTTATAGGGTCATTTCTAGGTTAACCTATCCAAAACAATTTGATTTAAAAATTTTAGAATCTATAACTCCTCTTTCTTCCCACTCCACAGGACAAAAATATCACAATGTACTTGTGTAAATCAAGTTTTTCAATGTGTTTTTGGGTTCATCGCCAAACCCCGTGCAAACCCCACCCTCCGCTGTTTTCAATTTCCAGGGTTTCGCAGGGCTTTACTCAAACATCCTTACCCGGTGGACCAAACAAGCACCAAAACCTAACAGATTCATCGAACACTTTCTCCCTCTGCAAACTCATTTGGTTTAATCTACCATACTTTTAAGTCCTAACTTTGTTATTTCAAATTACTGACGTCCCACGCCCCTTTAAAGTCACGATCCCCGAATTATAAAAGTAAAAAGAGGAGAGAGGGAAAAAGGGGGGGAAAAAAAAAATTCTTCAACCACCAATTTTTCATACGCTAATCCTCTCCTCCAGTCTTTCACTGCTCTCAATATGGGAGGCCCTCAAAGAAAAAACCTAAAGCCCACCTACCAAAAACCGACTTCTTCTCCTCTATTCCACAAATGAAACAAGATCAAAGAAAGGCCTTTAAATTTTCATCGGGCCCCCCCCTCAGTCTCTCAAGGCGAATCAGTTTGAGTTGAACACCACGAAGAACGGTCTCAGCCTCTTACAACCCCACTCTCAACTCTATTCTCTTTGTTCCGACCATCTTTAGGCTGACCTTTAAAGGGGATGATCTCAAGCTTAAACAGGACTTTTATCACTGGCTTCAGAACCGACCATAAGAAAACCAAAAATGTCGGGAATTCGCAATCCCACAACCCCTTATGACGCAACAACGCCCTAGAAAAGAGGCCCAAACCCCGCAACAAAGTTCAGATCTTTAAAAAGATCGAGACTAACAACGTTTGAATAAGGGGATACCTGATCTTTCTTCCAGACAACTCCATGGTTTTCCAACTGACTTGATTTCTCCCACCCTTCCCCAAATGCAACCTCGAGACTTTATAATCCCCACCGAATTCACAAATACCCAAGCCCCGGTTTTTTTCCCCAACAAGTACCCACGTGGAAAAACCATCGCTCGCATACACTTCTACCCAACAAGGAAATTTTCTGAGGGCCCCGAAAAATGGACTCCTACCAGAAAGATTTTAAGCCATCTCTCTGTTCCCAGACTTATCCCAGCCACTATTTGCGCAAGTGATTCCAGCCCTTCACAAGGATCTCAGGGAAAAGGGCATTGCATACCTTTTTCACTGAGATGGACTCCCCAACACATCAACCCCCGGAAGAAGCTTGTTCCACCCTAAGACGCTGGGCTTAATTCCTAACATGGATTCCAGCCCGGGGGGGTTGAAAGGCAACACGTCCAAAATGGTAACCCCCCTAGTCGGTTAAAATGTCCTCTTATCAGGATCTGTAAATTTTAGCAACCGGGGGACTTCCTTAAAACCCGTCTCCTTTGCCTTTTGTAAGCATTGGGCCTCCTCCTCGAGACTTTTATCTCACCCGACCGTTTTTGGGCGACTTCGCTTTTCCCCTCTCAATTTGTGGGGGGGACGCCTCCCCATTCTCCCTTCTCCCTTGGGATTTTTGATGCAAATGTTTTCCTTTCTATTTTTTTTCTGTTTTTTTGTTTCTTGCAGGGGATTCCAGGTCAACCTTTGGTCTAACAAAACCCCTTCTTTTTACATTAATTTTTTTTTCTAAACGTTCACCCAAGCTTCTCCCCCTCCCTTTTACCATGGGGATTGAAATCCCCTCCATAACGTTTTAAAGGGTAAATTTAAAACCCCTTTAAAAAAATTAATTTTGTGGAAAAACCTTAGGTCAAAGCGGCATTTTAGTCTTAAGAAACACACCTATTTTAAGTTGAGCCCATCGCCTTCGTAACCAACATTTCCCCCACATTTTTTTAGGCCCATGCCCAAAAAGAAAGCAGGGAACGCAATTTTTTTTTTTTAAAAATTTTTTTTAAATGAGTCTTAAATAGAATAAAACTAAGGTAAGTACAATAAAGCAAACACCACAGCTCTGCACACAACAGGCAATTAAATGTGAAGACTTCCGTTTTTCATTTTTATCTTTTTTTTTTCCCAAATAAAATCAACGGAGAATAGAAGCCCAAAGATAACAGAAAAGTCACAACCCGTGTCCATGACATTGGTTCAAGTGTGGGGGGGCAGAAACCCAGGGCAGTTTAAAAAACCATAAAAAACAGACAGTTAAACATATAAATCAGGAAAACAAAACAACTTGCCCCAATACACCCCCCTCAAACCGCCCCCCATCTTCCGAGATCCTCCCCAAAACCCCCCCCAAAGGGTTAAATGAAGGGGGCCCCCCCAACCCCCTGCTCCAACCACATTAAAACGTTGGCGGGTAACTGTATTTGGAAAACAAATTTTAGAATAGAACAGGGTTTCTGTATCAATTAACAAGCACAAACCCGGGGGCCCCGGGGGAAAATTGGGTTCATTGCCCCCTAGTGCTAGCCAGGTACCAAACCCCTCATTTCAAAACAGGATTTTTCTTTCCCCGATTGGGGCCGGAACGTTTTTTATCACCTTGCCAAAAGGTAAAAAACTTTTGACTTTTTTTCCTTTCGCTGGAGGCCTTTTCCCAGTCCTTTTTCAGCAAGAAAAAGGTCTTTTTCGGGAAAAGTTGTCTGGGGGCTCCCCGGGCGGGGTCTCCACACCTGCAAAATTGCCTTTCCCGCCGCTGCTGACAAGACGTGCAGAACCCCTCCCTTCCTTTCTGGGCAAAACCCCCCTTAGGTCCAAAAACCCAAAGAAGCCCATTGCGCGGGGGGGGGGGGATCGCAATTTTGATAAAAAATCAGTTTTTTTCCCAATTTCCCCAAAAAACTTTAGCCCTTTTGGTAGATTGTCATACTGCTTGGGAAAAAATTCCCAAGCCATCACCTATTTCCCTTTTAACAACCCAATTTCCAAACAAATATCTTTTATCGGGAAAATTTATTTTTGAAAGCTAAACGATGAGGAAGGGAGGTTTAGTTATGTTTGGGGATTTTAACACTGAAGGGATGAACGCTAGACAGATCTAAATCCGTGGCGCTCCTTTTATAACGAAGTCTTTTAACACTTGGGGAAGATTTACATGATGCCCTGGGGTATATCCTTAAAAGAAAAAATTTTCCCCTTTTTTCTCACCCCCTTTATTCATTCTAGAATAGATTTTTTCCTTTGTGGATAAAATGTACTTCCCCTTTTTGGGTGCCACCCTATTGGCCATTTTAATGGTCTGACATGCCCGGTCCCTTAAAACTCAAAATCCATTTTTCCCTACCTCCCCCCCCCCCTTTGGAAAATGAACTTTCCCCTACTTAAATTCACAAAATGTGTCATCTTGAGACCTCTCTCGGGTTTTTTTTTTGAATCGAATATTAACCAGTTTCCCCACCGACTTCCCTATGGTGTGCCCACAAGGCATTTTTAAGGGGGGTTTTTATTCAAATGCCCTCGTTGCAAAAAAGAATATAGTTTGCAAATAGATAACTTTCCCCAAAACCCAATTAATCAGCAGTGAAAAAACTTAAAAAAATTCCCTCCAACAAAAAAAAAAAACTTAAATAAGCACAATGCACCTCCGTAATCTCTAACCCAAAAACATGAAAAAAAAGTAGCTAAATCAAAATTTGGGAATTCTATGTGCATGGCGGCCCCTCTAATTGCTTGCAAAAAAATTTAAAAACAACAAGCCCGTCTAAAATTGCTTTTTTTAACAACTAAAATGACAAAAAAAATCAAAACCCAAAGACATTGCCAACCAATTTTCCCAGTTTTATTTGAATATATAATTACGAAAGAGGAAAACTTCCAACTGCCCCCAATGTGATATCAAAACCTTCCTGTCCTCGTAGATTTACCTAAATTGCGAATCTCAATAGGTCCCCGAACACCCCCTTCACCATTCCCGAATACAAAAAGCAACAGATCTTAAATTAACAAAGCCCCCGGGCCCGATGGCATCTCAAAAGAATATTACCACCTCTATTTGAAGTCCCGGCCCCCATATGACTAACATTTTACGGGGTTTTGCCCACCTCAAAACCCCCAAAGAATTACTGCAAGCAATCATTACCCCTATACCTAAACCAGGAAAAGCAAAAACAAATCGAAAATTTTCCCGACCAAATATCATTTTTAAAAAACCCCGGTTTAATAAAATTTTTATCCCCAAACCCCCTTGCCACTAGATTTAAGTTCCATTTTTCCCTTTTCCATTCAAAATTTGACCCGGGTTGGGTTTCATACGGGGGGCAAGCAAGAGATGCACTCGACGTATCTTGGGACCGGGTACAAATAGGGGGGAACCTCAAACCCAATTTGGCCTTCCCTATCAATAGATGCCAGAAGGTTTTTTGACAGAGAAAACCTGGAAAAATTTAAACCAACCCTACCCCCAAAAATTGTTTTTCCCCCGGATTCCTGCCCGGGGTCCTGCAATTTAGAAACTATACTCCCCCCCCCCTCGCCGCAGTGCTTTTTTCCCCTTTCTCAATTTCCCCCTAAAAATTCTTTCGACCAAAAACGAATGGTACCGGGGAAAGGGTTTGTCCCCTTTCCCCATTGATTTTTTTTCCTTTGTTTTGGAGCCCCTTTTTTTGAATGGAAAATTGGAAAAACACCTATTTTGGGGTTTAATTGAAATCCCAAAAACCCCCCCAATAAAATAATTATATACGCAAAACGACGTCGTTAATCGTTTCTTTTTTTTTTTAAAAACAAATTTTTTTAATTTTAGTACCATTCAACAAATACATGAGGGGCAAAAAAAAAACTGTTTCAGAAATGAACCAAAATTTTAGCATAAAAATATAATAAAATACAGGGGGAATGCTAATAACAAAGCCACCATACTGAACATAAAAAAGGAATACCTAAAACCCAATGTTTTTTGGGAAATCCTTTAACCCCACTGTGGCGAAAGGGGCTCCCCTCCTCTAAACACCTACCCCGGGGGGAGGAGTTTGGGGGTTTTGGGTTTTTAAAAACAAGTACATTCAGAATGATGGAGGTACAGAAGCAAAAATTTTGGGCCAAATAACTCAGTTTCATTTGGGGCAAAAAAAAAATCCCCAAAAAAAACGAAAAACCTAAACAAAAACATAACCCGCCAGAGTAAAAAATTGGGGGCCCCACTCCCCAATGAATTTTTTCTTTTTTAGATTATACTACATTTTTTTTACATTCTGTTTTTTTGCGGGGAGAGGGAAAGGGGGGGGGGGGAGAGGGGGAAAGGGAAACAAAAAAAAATATCTTTATTAAAAGCTCCCAAAAGAAATTTCCCCCTGTCTCCGTTTTCTTTTTCCAAAAAGTTTTAAAGGGGATGGCGTTTTAAATTTAAAGGGAGAAAAATTTTTGTTTTAGTGGGACTATGACGGCATCTGAAAACCCCCCTTTGTCCCCCCCCGGGGCCCCCTCCTCAGGTACCAACCATTTTATTTTGAAATATCTCTTTTAAAATTTTTTCAATTTCTTTTTGGGAAAGAGTTTTACTTTTTTTAAAAATTCTTCCATTTGCTAAAAAAGGGCCTTTTTTTCCCCACCCGTCCCCAAAATGGCATTCAGTGAAAATTTGGTCAGCTATCGGAAATTTTTTTTTTTGGCCCTATTACCTTTCTAATTTTTGTTTGTCTTGGCTCCAACCATTTTGTCGCAACACTTTTTGGCAACTAATAGAATGATATGAAATGATTGCTGGGGAGATTACACTCCTCCGGGCTGTTCTGTAGGTCCTGAAAATTTGTCCCGGGGCCGTGAAGCAGGAAAGACTATTTGGGGCCGGGTGCCCCATTTCCTTTACATAAAGGCCCAAAATACCCCCTAATCGCCATCCAAATGCCTCCACCTTTGGCAAGCCCCAGACCCTTTATATAAATTTCCCTTTTGGTTTCCCGTTACACTTGGGAAGATGTAGCCTATCGGGAATCCTGGTTTTGGGGGGGGATGTCGAAAGCAAATTTTGGCGGGCAGGTGCTACCTTAAAGTAAGTTTCCCCCTTGTTTCCCGCTAATGATGTTTTCTCATATTAGGTTCCACCCCCTTTGGTGATGCCCCGTTCCCCCACCTCCTTCCCAAACCCAAAGACCCCCTTTTTTAAAAACCCTAGCTCCGGGGGAATTTTAATTTTTTTTTACCCCTCAAATATTTTTAGGGTCTGAGAGGGATTTTCTCGGGGACCCCTGCCCCCAATTAAAAAAATTAAAAGGGTCTTTTGTTGCCTTTTTCTCTACTATGCTTTTTTACCCCTGGACGTGCAGAACGATCGGAGCTGCAAATAATTTTAAGGGGGGGGGCCTTGGGGGGTAACTGGGGATCCCAAAGTCTTGTTTTAAAACCCCCGAAGGACTTGTATCTTTTTTCCAGTTGGGGGGAAAAATTTGTTTTTATTGAGGTTATCCCCTTTGTAAACCACCCATAAACCCCCCTAAACTCTCCCCCAGGGGAAAACCCCAAATGCTCCCAATTGGTAAGAAATTTTGGGAAAATTTGGGGTGAGCTAGCCCCAAAATCGTTTCCTAAATTTTCCCTCCAACGACAAATAAGTAAAACCTTGCAACACTGATGTTTTGGGCCTTTTTTCTTTTGTCTGTGCTTCCCTTTTTAATGCAAAAAGGCTGGAAAATTTTTTTCCCCCCCCAAAATTTTTCCTCTAAGGCCATCAGAGAAAAAAATTCGAAATTATTATCCGGGTTTTCCAAAAAATGTGTCTGGGCAAAACACCCTATTTTTATAGTTTTCGAAAATTTGGGAGTTTTTAATCCCCCCTTCAGCTTTGTAAGAAATGCAACTTTCCCATGGCTTTTCTCGCTTCTTTCCCCCCACAAAAAACTTTGATATAAATTTAAATTAAATATTTTTTACATCGGAAATGCTTTTTTTGGGGGAGGGTTTTTTTGGGGGCATGGCGGGGGGTTTTGGTAAAAACGCCAAAAGAATTCTTTTTGACTAGGTGAATTCTGCCAAAGAGGGTAGGGGTAGATCCGGGCCATTCCGAATTCATTTTTTTTTTTTCAAAAAGCGGCGGGAAAATTTATTTTGATATGTGAATTTTTGGGGCTTTGGCCCCAATTTTTGATCCCCAGATATTTGATATATTCCTTTTCTACTTTAATGCCCAAAGCTTTTTACTATTTCAGTGTCCTTTTTTGCGACCCTGCCCTATCCTTTAAAAATTCCACTTTTCTTTATTTAAGCGGTACCTGAAAAGGAACCAAAAAGTTTTTAAGAGACAGGGGCTCCCCTTTTCAAATGGGGGCCCGGGGAGCTCCCTGAAAGAAGGGAAAATCGTCCCAAAAGCTGTTAATTTTTGCTCCTTCCCCCTATCGGATTCCCTTTATATAATTTAGCTGTTTCCCGTGGATATAACAAGGGCTCTATTTTTAGGGAAAAGCAAGGGGGACAGGGGGGACCCTTGCCGTTTCCCTTTTCTATTGAAATGTTTTAGATCTAAACCCCGGGGTAAAAAAGGCTTTCCCTTGGGATTTTTATAAAGGAATAAAAAGGGAAGGGTTTCGGGAAATTCCCCCTGAAAAACCCAAAAATTTTCCCACACCCACCCTCCATCCCAAATCCATTTTAAAACTGTCCGAATCTTTTTCCCGTATCTAAAGACACAAAACTTTGGCTAAATTTGACCCATTTGTGCTTATACAGGGCACCATTTCCCCCCAATTTACTTTCCTTATGTTTTTACCGGGGCCCCTGGGGCCCCTTTAAAAAAACCCCCCTGGGTAGGATTGAAAAAAAGGCGGGAGAATTGTTTCCAACCTTCACCATGGGTCTTGTACACCCGATTTTCAAGTCTTGAATTTTTTAGCGAATGGGCCTTTAGGATTCGGGGTTTTAAATTAAATTTCCCCCCCCGGTTTTGGCTTTCTTTGAAATAACCAGGTTTGGGACCATTTTGGGAAAATTTCCCCCCCCCCATCAATCTAGAATAATACTGGGGGCCAAGAAAGGGGGTTTCCAGTTCCCCTCAGATTTTATAAAACTCTGCAGGGTACCCCCTAGGGGCCCGGGCCTTGGGCCCTTTTTTTAATGATTGTAACGCTGTTTGGGGCTTTCCCCAAAGTGAAAATTTGAAACGTTTTTAAAAATAGTTTTTTTTGCCTGTTGATATTCCCTTGGGCAGTTTACATTTACCCAAAAAATCCGCCCCTTTTCCCACTGGGTGATTGTCAGATTCCGGGTATGTTCTTAGTATTTCTGGAAGAGGGTATTGTTATCTTTTGGATTTGGGGATATCTTTCCTTCTTGAGTTTTCAGGATGTGATTCCATTATGACCTTTCTAGTGATCCCAATCTCGCCAAAAGTTTGCCCGATTTTGTTCCGATCGAAAACAATTCCGCTCAAATCTCGTTCTGTATAACTTCTTTGCGCTCCAACCAGAGTTCAAAGAAGCCTCTCGCCTCTGCCCATGCTTTTTTGTTTGCAGGTGGGGGGATCCCTAGGAATGTCGTGTACACACCACGTAGTGCTTCACTGAATTCCTCTTTATTTCCTATGAGCTGCTTTCTTTTGGTAAGCGAAATGACTGATTAGTCTCCCTCTTAACACGGCTTTGGCTGTTTCCCAAAATAATTGTGCATTATTACTATGTTCTGCGTTTGCAGTGGCATACTATGTTAATCGCTTCTAATCCTGCCTCCTCAATCCCGGCTATTCTGGATACCCTACAGGAATACTCACATGTCTCCTTCTACAAGTTAAATAAATCTAAGTCTTTGTCTTCCCGATTAATAACATCCCTACACAGACCACTCTTCTAGAGAACTTTGGTTTCACACTGGCGCAGTCCTCATTAGACTACCTTGACCAAGAATTTTGACCTATTATATGATGACTTTGAAAAAGAAATAAAGAGGATGACCAAACTTCATCTCTCTTGGATAGCAAGAATAAACGTCATAAAGATGTTTGCTTCTTTCCCAAGTTATCTATATATCCCGAGCAATTCCCTATTTTTATCCCCCCACACCCCACTGATTTAGACTTCCAACCTCTCCTATCTAACTTTATATGGAAACGGTAAAAAAGCAAGGGTAAAAAGAAACCTCTTATTTTACAGTCATAAAAATGGGGCCTGGCAGTACAAATCTACAAGCATATAATGTGGCTATTCTTCTCGAACTGGCCCTCCCTCTATGGTCAAATAATATGCTCTTGTCATGGGCAGAGTTGGAAGCATCTTCTTCCACCTCCTGTTTAGTTAGCTCGTATTTAAGGCCATGCTTCTGGGAGCCCAGCCCCCACCTCCTCCCTGCAATCTATATCAGATCTCCTTGTGCTTGGAAGAAGATGTTGTATTAACTCCTGGGTTCTCCCCCTTAGGGAGCAGATGCCTTTGGATGTACTCAGTTTGCTGGGATGAAAACTTCTCGACCCCCTCCTGGTCAAACCTAAACCTCCATTTGTTAGCCCAATTGTCCACGAAAACGGAGACCTAAAGTCCTTTGTGGACCTAAAGGTCCCAGCACATTGTGAAACGCCCAGGCATTTACTTTTTCCAGTATCTCCAAAACCCGTCATCTCATACAATCAATTAACTGGCCGTCTTCACCCTTACTCCTTCAGACTTTCATAATTTTCTTATTGGGAAAAAAGGGTTTGAGAAAGGCTTATCAATGATTTACCATATGATTACTGACAGACAGAGGATGAAAAAATTTCCCTTCCATGCTCACATGGGAAAACGAATTATCTAAAAAAATTCTCCCTGGAGCAATGGAATGATGCCCATATGTCCCATCTCAGTCACTAATTGCATTAACCATATTGAAACCGTGCTTTAAAAATTCACCTTAGATGGTACCTACCCCCTACCCGCCTTTGCCCATATACACCCCGGTCACTCAAGATTGTGTTGGAAAAACTGTGGCCCCCAGGAAAATCTACTACATGTCTGGTGGGGGGTGTCCTATATTAAGGCTTATGGAAATCGGTTTTTCGCCCTTTTTTCCAGAATTACCGGCTTTCATTGTAACCCAAATCCCAGAAATGGCAGTGTTAGACATTGGTCTTCCTCAATCCTTCCCTTTCTGAGGAGGTTTTTTCCATGTTTTAATATCCACTCGAACAAAAATTGCCTTGCTATGGAAATCCCCTCAAATTCCATCGCTCTCCGATATAATTAATAGAGTTAACCACAATTGCTTCTGTGAACTAAAACTCGCTGACCCTCCTCATGTTTGTCTTAAATGACAGTTGCTATGGGAACCATGGCTCTCTTCCAAATTCTGTTCTGAACACCTTCAGTAAACAAACTATTTTGCACATTATATTTTGTCTCCATGGATATGGTGTTATTGGTATTAGCATTGCTAAAAATTTGATTGCATTTCTATGTACCCCTGCAGTTTTTTGTTCCTTACTTGTTATTTTTCTTGCTTGCAGTTGCAAGCCATTAACTACTCATTCTGCTGATAGATGTTACTGAAAATGTCATACCCTGTATAACCTGCACTTGTATTAACTCAAATAAAGTCATGTTTAAAGAAGGTGAGGGGCAGACATGTTTGTGGGGGTGTAGTGGCAGCAGGCAGGGGCATTGCTAGGGTCCAAAACATCCGGGGCTCGCGCCTTTTGTGTTAAGTTTTGCTCAGTAGGGCTGGGTTCACATAGCATTTTTCACAAATTTTCTGCATATTCCACGTAGATCTTGTCCATCACCTCAACAGCCACTGTACAATGATGACAAATTTACTTTTCAAAAGCGCTCAACTACGTATGACAGTGTAATACCTTATAAATAAGTCACCAAATAATACACCGATACATGGAGCTAATATACCAAACGTATCATTGTTACTAAAAAACACTCCTACAAAACCAAAAACCAAAACTATTACCATGGCCAAAAGCGACCACCACATGTGACTATCTAACATTTTAGAATCCTCACTTTTCCAGCACCTATATACCTACCTACCTACTGGAGGGTTTATATAACTCGCTTCTTAATAGGGGTTTATACATGAAAACATGGTGATGCCTCATCCCCAGGTGCCTGCAGTGGGAGATGGAGAGTCACCCATCATTCCTTTATAGGTAGGTTTATAGACCCCCTCCCAGAAGGTATATAGGTCTCCTCAAACAAGGTAGGTATTTAAAATGGTTATATGTAAACCGTAGGTAGGTTTATAAGGTTATATAAGTTTTCCAGAAGGTAGGTATATATGTTATTTTTCACCAGTAGTAGGTATAAAGTTTATATCTCCCCCAGTAGGTAGGTAAATATATATATATAGGAAGTGGATCTTCCAGTATATAAAGTAGAGGTAATATGGCCCCAGTCTGCAGATAGGCAATAGGGACCCCCAGTAAGTATATAGGCAATAGGGCCTCCAGTCTGTGTATGGGTAATAGGGTCCCTCAGTAGGTATACATATAATAGTGTCCCCCAGTCTGTACATAGGTAATAGGATCTCCCAGAATATAGATAGCTAACAGGGCCCCCCCAGTAGATATAGATAGATACATAGGCAGGTAATAGGGCCCCCAGTATATATAGGGAGGTAACAGGGCCCCTGTATAGATAGGCAGGTAACAGGGCCCCTGTATAGATAGGCAGGTAACAGGGCCCCCAGTATAGATAGGCAGATAACAGGGTCCCCAATATACATAGGCAGATAACAGGGTCCCCAATATACATAGGCAGATAACAGGGTCCCCTGTATTACATTGCAAGATAACAGGGTCCCCAATATCATAGGCAGGTAACCGGGCCCCAGTTTATATAGGGAGGTAACAGGGCCCCTAGTATAGATAGGTAGGTAATAGGGCCCCTACTATTCATAGGCAGGTAATAGGGTCCCCAGTATAGATAGGTAATAGGGCCCCCCAGTATAGATAAGTAGGTAATAGGGCCCCCCAGTATAGACAGATAGGTAATATGGCCCCCCAGTATAGATAAGTAGGTAATAGGGCCCCCAGTATAGATAGGTAATATGCCCCCTAGTATACATAGGAAGGTAATAGGGCCCTCAGTATAGATAGGTTATAGGGCCCCCAGTATAGATAAGTAGGTAATAGGACTCCCAATATAGAGAAGTAGGTAATAGGGCCCCCGGTATAGATAAGTAGGTAATAGGGATTCCAGTATAGATACACCCTAAAGGGGTTTTGCCACAATCTCATTTCATACCTCCTGCATCCAACTCTTTAGCTATGTGTTCGCAGAAGGGGGCGTGAGTTGTTTGAATTGCATATCATGTAACAGTCAAAGAAATATCTGTTAATTTAAAGCATTGTTAGTAGCTGAGAGGTTAAGTTTTAGCCTCCAGGCACAAGGGTCCTAGGTTCAAATCACTGCAGGAACCAAACCTGTGTTTTGTTTTGCTCTTTATCAATACACATACCTCATTTAGGTTTCTTTTTTATTTATTTGCACTGTTTAACTAATTACTAAGGACTTCAGAGGATGGGAGTAGAATGACAGCACCTGTGGTTTGAACACTCAGTAGCTGCCTGAGAGGAGAAGTGATGTCTGAGCATGTCTGACCAGGACTGAGGAGCTCACAGCCCTGGTCGTATCCCCTGGAGATGAGCTGTAAACAATGGATCACTAAAGGAGCAGCTAAAACAAAAATGGTGCAGAATTTTTAATAATAATGAATGGTGAAATGTTTGTTATTTAATTTGCAAGCTTCCCACGTCAATTTTACTTTGTGGCAAAACCCCTTTAAATTCCTTTTCAGAGTTTCCACGCATATCTCTAACAAGCCATTGGGTGGTGAATGCATCCTGTGGTGGCATGCCATAACGCATAATGGCATTCAAGAAAGCCTTTCATTAACGGCATTAAAACTCAGAGGAAAACACATATAGTTGAAGAGACCGTTGGCGCTCCAGGCACATGGCAGTGGCCTGAAGTACGGCAAGGTTCGGAGCACCAGCAGTTTTATCCAGGGCACAAGCCATGGTTAAAACTGCCTAGTGACTTCCCTGACAGCAGGGTTATAGGTTTTCCTGAAGAGATGGGTTTTCAGGTTGCTTTTGAGGTTGGTGAAAGTAGAGGAGAGTCTGATGTGTTGGGGCAGTGAGTTCCAGAGTATGGGGGAAGCAAGGGAGAAGTCTAGTTGTGCTTGTGGTGGCTCAGCAGTTAGTACTGTTGTCCTCCAGCGCTGAGGTACTGGATTTAAATCTAAGGACGTCTGTAAGTCATATTATTATGACTACTTCCTGCTGTCAACGTTGACGTGTGACTCATGAAAGAAGTCATGAGCTGGTCATATCGCAATAAACCTGTGACTTAAAGGGGTTTTGCCACAATGTAATGTTGATGTGGGATCCTCCAAAATGGGTATTTAATCACTTTTCTAAATATATGTGATTACAAAAATTGCAGTCTGAGAGAGCTACAGGCTGCCTTACCTGCCCTTAGTTACTTAAAAGCTTCTATTAGATACGACCTGACAAGAGCTGCTGGCCGGGCATGCGCAGAGAACACTTCTTATCTGATGAGAGGGAGCTGAAGAAGCTTTCAAGGCACCGGGTAGAAATATGTTGTCTTTTGTATACAGAATCCACTACTTGTAGTGTGATTATCAGAGTAGATCCCTGCTTTATCTGATGACAGAGAACATGAAGAAGCTTTCAAGCTGCTGTGGAGAAAAGGTGTTGTCTTTTGTATACAGAATCCACTAGCGGTAGTTTGATTATTTGAGTGAACATTTCACACGATCCCTTATGCATGGCTCTGTGCTCTGGTTGTGTCTCTCGCTCTCTCGGCTCAGCATGGCTTTGTTTACATTTGCTTCTTAGCAGATAAGGCACGTCCTGGCAAAACCCCTTTAACCCTTGTTGCGCCGGTTTCCAAATTAAATCAAATGAAAAGAATGAGAGATGCACAAGATGTCAGTGCAACCTTTCTAACCACACTTTATTAAAACTTGTGCATGAGTTTTTATAACCTTTGTTTGAAAGGTGTATTGTATGCAAATAAACAGTAAGGCCATGTTCACACGGCTTAAAAAGGGGTATTTCGGGGCGTTTAAATTAAAAACGAGAAGGGGCGCTAAATTTAAAGGTTTGGAAAAAAGGCCGGATTCATTTTTCAGTATCCACGTTTTTTATAGAGAAATTATTTGGGTTTAGTTCTTTCCCCCGCCCGGCGGATCCCCGAAGGGGGGGGGATTTTTTAATTTTACATGTCACTTTTTTTAGCGGCGTATAAGCGCCGGGTAGCAGTTTTTTTGTTTTATTTTGGGGGGGAAAAATTTCCCCCCCCCCCCGCTCCCGCCCCCACGGCGAAAATGCGGGGCGTTAAATTTCGCCCCCCAGTTTTAAACCCGTTTGTGAACATAGCCTAAATTTTATTGGAAAAACAAAAATTTTTTATTGATTTTTTTGTTTGTTTCCCAAAAATATTTAAATTATTTTTTATTAAATTTCTCCCCCAAGGGGCCCCCTTTTACACGGCCTTTTTTCCGCCGGATTTGCGGCCGGTTGGGGTCGCAAATCCCCGTTTAAAAAAGGGGCGGGGCGCGGGCGGGGGGGGGCAAGGGCCCCCCCCGGCCCCCCTTGACAATGCATTATTTTACGGGCGGTCCGCGGTAAATTTAAAGTGCATGTTTTTTTTCTTTCCCCCCGCAGCGGGTTCGCCGAGGGGGAGGAGGACGGAATCCACTGTTCTCTATTTTAGGGCAGTGGATTACCGAAATTACCTTTTACGGAATTTTGGGGCCGTACTGCAGCGAAATCCAAGCGGAGTAGGCCCCCAACCCCGGGGACAAATAAAGCCTTTGAAACGGCCTATTACTAATCATTTTATGTTTTTTTGTCTAGAATTTATAGAAGAATTTAATATCGATAACACCGGCTTGGTGGGTATATTAGGTGTTTAATTGGCTGTCTGTGCACATATCCCTTATTGCTGCATGGTTTAAAAGAATGTTATTGGCTGTCGGCCAGGGGTGGATTTTTATAAATTTTTTTGGGTTGGTGTGGTGAAAGTGTACCCCGAGGGGAAAAAGGGGCAGCCTGCGAATAAGTATGTGAAAAGCAGGCCCCAGGGACCCTTAGTGTGAGAGGTAAGTGTAGGCTATAAAGGTGCGCGAGGGTGGACCGACACTCTACAGTGGAGTAGCTCACCACCAGAACCAGGGGCCTACCAGATGTGTAAGGTTATGTTCACACGGCATAATTACGCCGTGTGTTCGGGCGCGATCTCCCGCGGGGCGGGGGTGCCGGCAGCCTGCCGGCCCCATAGACATTCATTACTAGCGGTGCGTATTTGCCGTGTAATTGACTGTCACTTATCTCCCCCCGCTCGCTGTATTGTGCGAGCGGAGAGGAGGCGAAAAACCCTACTCTCTAAAGGGGCTGTGGATTACCGTAATGACGGGAGTATCTCGCCTTTTGGGGTGGGAATACAGGCAAAATTGGGGCGAAATACGTCCCAATTACACTGTGTGAACAACCTAAGACAAACTCAAAACCACTACCCTATGGGGTCTGAAAAAAGGGGGTACTTTTTTCCCCCCTTGCTAATGAAGTTGCAATAGCAGAAAAGGTTTCTGTTTTCACCGAAGTATCAGGATGTTTTGCCATTCCCCCCAATGAGTCACTTTTCTTTTTTTCCAAAGGGTGGATGTTAATGTGTCAATGGAAACTTTAGAACCAAAAAGTCCTTCACCCATTATGGAAGAATACAAATGCGAGGGGGGAGTTCTGGGGAGGGGAAAGTTTTCATGGATTTCTGGGACATCATTAACGGGGGAACCACTCTTAATGATTTAGGGGAGAATCCCCTTTTACAATTCAAGTAAACTCTTACTTTTCTTTTCCATGGGGCGGATGGGATCTTCCAACAAAACAATCTGACATGTCACAAAATATCCTAGATTGGTTGGAAGAGCATGAAAAGAGGCTTCAAAGTAGCACCCTGGCCCACTAATTCCACAAACCTAAACCCAGTTGAGCATCTGTGTGACCATCTTGTCATGTTTGCTCTATGGATCCTCCCCTACACTCCCTCCGCAGCTGTGAGATCACTGCGTCACATGGATCCAGATCCCTGTTACAACCATCAGGATCTTTTGGCCCCTCCAGCCCGTTGGGTAAAAGGGGAAATTGTAAAATACCGTCGGATTTTCATTTTTGTGCATGGATTTTGCAGTCGATTTTCGGCCCATTAACATTGAACTGTACTGTACTATAATCCACCATTTTCAAGTGAAATACGACGAATTATAGAACATGTTCTAAGTTTTTTTCATTGGATTTCGAATTTGATATCCGAACTCAGAAAGTCCGAGCTGTGTACACTACAGCTCAGACTTTCTATTGAGATCAATGGGGATTTTTGGGAAGTCTAAATATAAATTTCCCCCCCGAAGTAAATCCTGTCATGTAGACGTACTTTACTTGGAAAATTTAGCTAGGGTCTTTTAAATTGACTTGATGGTAGTTTCCCCCATGTTAGATGGCTTCCTCTGGGTTATTTGGGTTTCCCCCCCCCATACAAATCGGTTATTGGTTCCCCCCCCAATTTGTTTGGGTTATATATTGATGGTTTCCCCCATATATATTTTTATAGGTTCATTGGTTTCCTCCTATGCTGATAGATTATAGCTTAGTTGGTTTCCCTCTACTGAAGGTTATAGTTTTTTGGTTACCCTCTACTGTAAGTTAAAAATTATTTGGGTTCCCCTATACGAAGGTTTAGGTTTTTTGGTTTCCCCCATTCTAATAGGTTATTGGTTAGTTGGTTTCCCCTCATACTGATAGCTTAATTGGTTTCCTCTCCATTCTGATAGGTTAGTTGGTCCCTCCCCATACTGATAGGTTATAGATTAGTTGGTCCCTCCCCATACTGATAGGTTATAGATTAGTTGGTCCCTCCCCATACTGATAGGTTATAGATTAGTTGGTCCCTCCACATACTGGTTTCCCCCCCGTACTAAAAGGTTACTTGGTTTCCCCTCCTATTGATGGGTTATAGATTAGTATGTCTCCTCCCATACCGATAGGTTATAGGTTAGTCCCAATGGGCTCAGGGTGCAATGCAAATGACCGCATTCTCTGCACAATGATGTGAAACACGACAGCGCTACAGAAATGCAGTACATAAGGCAGAGCCCCCATGAAATCATCGCATCTACGTCCGGTGTATTTTCTGAACCGAGTTACTGTAAAACGTGACTACGGCCCTGGGTGTTGCCAGGACACGGACTCCATATGTATGACCACGAACTGCCCGCAACACTGCAGCGCTCGCTCTCAGGCAGCTTCCGGTTACGGGTGGCGTGACGTATTTCCGGTTCCGGATACGCACGGAAGTCGGCTCCGGTTTGCTGTGTAATTGCGGCTGTGTCTTGTTCTGTCTCGGTGCCGCTGTATTCCTTGCTCCTGTCACCATGCCGGACTACCTGGGAGCCGACCAGCGCAAGACGAAGGAGGAGGAGAAAGAGGACAAACCCATACGAGGTGAGGGGGCGCCGCCATTCTCCTCGGGGGATTTTGTGGAGTTCTTGGTAAACCCCCGTGGGGGGTGTAACGGGCCCGAGGGCGCTCTCTTTCACTTAACCCCCAGTGATGGCAAGTATACTCAGGACACATTAGGAGTAACGGATATGCCGGGTCACCGTGTCCAGTCCCTTACAAGAGGACAGCTTTCTGAAAAGTCAATATAAGGGGCCGTGTACATGATGGTTTTGGATTTGAAAATTGCATCCATAAAATGCTGCGTCAATCGGATCCAACATGTATCTAACAAAAGCTGCAGTTGGATGGGTTGGGTCAGCAGGAACGCACCCTATGTTTTTTAAGGGCTCCCGCTCAGGGCTGTGGAGTCGGGCCTATTTTGCGGATTCGGATGTAAAAAAGGGACCGAATCCGACTCCCAAAAATATAATAAGTTGGTCCGTTAGTTTTGATGCAAAAAGCAAGGGAATTGGGGCTGGCCAGTGCTACTGCTCCCATATCTTCAGCCATTTCTCATGAGGAGTGTAATTGATGACATGGAGCAGGCAAAGCGCTGCCCCAGGGGAGAAGATCCCACTCCCAGGGCAAACAGATTTCAGCAAAAATATTTCACCTGCTTTCAAAGAAGTAGAAGATCAACCATTGATCAGAACTGACTGTGGCTGAGGCAATTCCTTTATACCCTGACATTGTTAGAGATGTTGCCCCTGTATGGCGGCCCTGCCTGTGGTCACCGCTTTGCCCCCATCCCAAGTTAGTGTAGAGAGGCCGTTCTCTAGCCTGGAAATAATGAGATCAGATGTGAGGTCATGTATGCAGGATCTGATGGAAGCAATACTATTTCTCAGAACAAATTCAGTCTCCACAAATGTTCCTGCAGTGTTTTGCATATTTACAATTTTTTTGATTTCTAAAGTCATATCCAATAAATATATTTTACACTGACAAGCAAAATGGTAACAATGTTTTGAACTTTTGAGTTTCAGGCTCCATATCTCACCCTCCACTACAGCTTTGCACATGATGCTACTGTAATTTTATATACAGTCATCTTACTTATCTTATACATAAATGTGACTTGCAAGTATTTAGCATCTGCTTAGCTCTGCAGATTCTTTCCTGTAACTGCATTGTTACTATTTTGCTCCTAAAAATCAAAATGTTAATTTTTATTATTTAGTTAGTATTTGGTAAATCCACCTTTTGGCTTTCATAACTGCCTGAATCCTTCTGGGCTCTGGATCAGATTCAAGCAAGTCTTGACCAAAATCTGATCCCAAGTCTCTTCTACATGTTCCCAATGTTGGTGCAACTCGACCCACAATTGTTCAAAAAACATTGTTACCCTTTTGCTTGTCAGTGTCTGTTCTACCTAAATAGCTTGATTATTGTATTATAATGTGATAAACAGCCGGATGTTACCATTTTACTACAGTAAAGTTATCACTTAAACATGCGCCATGTATGAGGGAGTCAGGAGTCGGAGGTTTGGGAAATTGAGGCATCGGAGTCGGAGGTTTGGCTTGCCGACTCCACAGCCCTGGTCCTGTTGCGTCTTTCGGATCAAGAATTAACATGTCAAGAAAGACGCAATTAAACACACATCGGGGATCACTCGTCTGGACGCCGATGCGTGTTTACCATTGCAAGCAGTGTAAATGACATTGCTATTTATTAGATATGTGTTTGGGTCTGTTTAGTGTCCGACAGAGATCCACACACATCTAAAAGCGTATGTTCACACGGACTCAACACACCCTGTGAACATACCCTAGCGCGTGACCTCTAACGGTGTAATGCACTTCTCGCCTTGGCTCCGTTCTTCACAGGCCTCCCTGTGGTGCAGGCCCATTCACATGAATAGGGCGTACCTGGTTAGAGACTGAGGTAAGTAATACCTGCAGCAGAGGTTATGCCGCCTCTTTGACATCACCGCTGTCGAGCAGCTCACGTCTGAGTGGTGACTTCTGCAGGGCTCACAAGCCGACAGTAAACCATCAGGCTGCTGCAGAGGGGGAGCGGCGGGGCATAGAGGAGCGTGTGGATTTATTTCTACAGCATTTGATTACAAAAAAAAATCCGACAAATTTGACCCGTTAACGCCCTCCGTCTGTCTGATGGTGTGTAGTGCAGGTCCTCTGTCGGCAGCACCGTGTTTTCAGGGGTTGCGACAGTTGCAGAGGGGACAGAGCTCTAACAGCAGCCTAGAGCAGAATTCTTGGGCTTCCTCCAATCCATGCCTTAAAACCCTTCAATTGCTGCAGTCTGAAACCTTAACATGATCCAAAGGGACTGCCCTGTCCAATCAGGTCACTGGGGTTTCCTATTGCCCAATAGGAACCTGTGGAAACCCTTGAATGTCTCCAGCAGTTCTAGGTCCCCTGTCTTGTGGATTAAGGGTATGTCCACACTTCATTGGAAAATCTGAATTGTAGTCTACACAGCTCAGATTTTCTCACTGTGGGATCTCAAATCCAAAAACCATCTAAAAAATTTGGAACACGTACGCTCTTCCTCCCGGTTTTAGGGCAAGACATGCACTATTTAATGGTTACGACCGAATCTGCAAACCAGAAACCATCCCCGTAATAGATTCAAAAAACGAAAAAATGCCGGTCAGCTTCCAAGTCAGAAAACCACTGATATTTTATCTATGCCGTGGGTCATACCTTAAGGGAATGTTCACATGCCGGATTTCTTTATTTTTAGTTTTTTAACTATGTTTATCAACATTTTCAAAAATTACCCCCAACATGGAGGTGCAAATGGGGAAAAAAAGGACAGAGGAAGGAAAAAGGAAGGAGAATGAGATACGATACAGTAATAGCATCTCGATGATCTCATACAGTGGCTACTAACATGGGAAGTCCACTGTGGAACGTGCCAGATATGTCCTAGATGAGAATGAGGGCAGAGTAGAGCAGAGTCACAGCACTCCATCCATAGGATCCAGGTCCACGAAGTTCATTATTATATCTAAATGAATGGAACTCATTGTAGCCAAACAAGACAGTTCTCCCACATGGCCACTGTCTGTAAATGTAACACAATAAGAAAGGCGACGCTGAGGAGCCCAACACTCCGTCTGAAACACAGAACCCGGCTTATAGAGAGAGAAGTGAGAACTCCTTACAGGGGAGGAGTGTGCGTCCCCCAGATAGAAATAGCAAGAGAGCGTTCTGACATTAGCAGATTCAATTGCAGCGGTATCAGAAGGTAAATAGTGAACTTTACCATAAGCAAATCAATATGAAGGCGCTCAGGATTTCATCTGGATGCTCTGAGGGAAAGCAAGAGGAAAAAAAGGGGGGGGGGGAGGGAAGAAAGAAGAGGAAACCAGAGATGTGCGACATATAACAGATTTCTACGCTGCTTCTGGACTGATTCAGCGTCCTAATCTAGTTTACACAACGCTGATTTTCCTCAGAGCGGATTCCTTTTCAGCGCTGAAACTATTCGCTTATCATTTCTTAAAGGAGTTGTCTCCCTTCAGAGTTTCACAGAATGCATGAATGAAATACTCTCACTTCCTGGTTCAGACTGACTCATTTGCATAAGCTCCATGCTTGTACAGCTCTGTGCTGTGCTTTCAGATGCTAATTAGATCAGATTAGCTTCTCAAACTACTAACAGGACTTCTTATCTGATCCCTAAAACAAAAGCCCTAATTACAGTTCTGTTTATTTTACATAAATCAAGCTTTTTACTGCTGAGGTGCACAGGACACTGCCTTGATGTCACTCACTGTTATCTCAATGAACAAACAGCAGGGGGAGAATTGTTTACAGGTCGATTACTGAGGGATCTGAAATAGCCAGGGAGGTCATAAATTCACTTGTATCTCCTTAGGGAAAACAGAGGAACAAAGCAATATATTTGGAAAATGTCTTTATTTTGTGTTCCCTACAATTTGAAAGCTATTCTTTGTAGCGAGACAACCCCTTTAAGTCACATTATAGTATATAGGAGGCTGAAAATCACTGAAATCCGCACTTACAGGTGTGGATTTTAGATGAGGATTCAGTGTTTATTAGACGCTGACATTTTCAGCACTGAAAATCAGCTGTGTGAATGTTCCCTTAGGGGATGTTCACACTGTGTTTTTTAGAAACGTGTTTGGGTCCATTTTTCGGACCCAAACACGTATTTAACAATGTTCCTGTGTGGTTACATTAGTTTCAATGTAAAACACGTATCTTCGTTCAGACGATGCGTGTTTTACATACGTCTTTCGGATCCGAGCAAAGAATTGTCATGTCCGTTCTTGATCTGTTTTACACATCACAGACCCTATTTAAAACTATAGGGTGCATTTCTGCTACACAGAAAACGTATCCAAACACGGACCACAATTTGGGTACGTGTTTGGATACGTTTTACGCAATATTTTTGGGGGGATTCGAAAATGGATTGCAAAACGTTGTGGGCTCATACCCGTAGTCTGCTGTTCGGGCACACTGTGTGCTGTGCCATTTTTGACTGACTTGTTTGCTCCTGATAATGCGCAGGTGGTGGCGGCGGCACAGAAGAGGTCTGAAGCTATATACTCATAATCTCAATAGAAAAAGAGTCTCTGCAGTATTTATAACAGATTAGAGGTTCGTGCGCATGCATGACTGCCTCCATTCTGAGCTGATATAGTGGAGGCCCATTCCGGAGAGAAGTGCAGATCACACAGGTGGGATCCGCACCTCTAAGACTTATATCCTAACTATATTCCATCAAGCTCTATGGTGGGAGCACCCTTGTAAATCGCCATTCACCTACATTATAAAATTCTGCAATACAGTTCAATGTAGTCTGAAATGTGTGCACCAAATACTTAATATGTGAACCCAACCGTATAGTTCTGGCAGCTTCATAGCAAAGAAAGATAAGAGCATGGAAGTGATTAAGTATTGATACTAAAAGGTAAAGAGCCAATGTGCTGTTTAGAGCAGGGCTGTGGAGTCGGAGGCTATTTTGCAGGAGTCGGAGTCGTCATAAAATGGACTGACTCCGACTCCCAAAATATATAATAAGTTGGTCCAGTTAGTTCGATGTAATGCAAAGAGCAAGAGGAATTGGGTCGGCAGTGCTACTGCTCCCATATCTTCAGCCTCATCACATGAGGAGTGTAATTGATGACATGGAGCAGGCAAAAGCGCTGCCCCAGGGGAAAAGATTTTGCTCCCATGGTAAACAGATTTCAGCAAAATTTTTCACCTGTTTTCAAAGAAGTAGAAGAGTTTAACCATTCAGCAAAACTGACTGTGGCTGAGGCAATTCCTCTATACCCTGACATTGCTAGAGATGTTGCCCCTGTGGTCACCGCTTTACTCCCAACCCAAGTTAGTGTAGAGAGGCCGTTCTGTAGCCTGGAAATAATGAGGTCCGATGTGAGGTCATGTATGCACAAATGTTCCTGCAGTGTTTTGCATATTTACAATTTTTTGTGCTCTAAAGTCATATCCAATAAATATATTTTACACTGACAAGCAAAATGGTAACAATGGTTTGAACTTGTGACTTTCAGG
Organism: Phyllomedusa bahiana; assembly: GCA_025379985.1. Taxonomy (NCBI): domain Eukaryota; kingdom Metazoa; phylum Chordata; class Amphibia; order Anura; family Hylidae; genus Phyllomedusa; species Phyllomedusa bahiana. The sequence goes on from JAODAL010007669.1 coordinate 98,115, forward strand.
TCCATATCTCACCATCCAACTTTTGTTAGTTTTGGAAATACACTTTGGTTTACGCACTGCGAATCTTTGGATCTGGACAGATTCAAGAGGTTTGCCAAAATTGATCCGGTATCTTATACCATTCCCAATGTTGGTGCAGATGGATTGCGATACAAATGCACTTTTCTTCAATCTATCCCAGTGTTCAATAGATCAACTTTGTTACCTTTTGCTCCTAAAAATAAAAATGTTAATTTTTATTATTGTTTTATTGGGAAATCCCCCTTGGTTTTTCAATATTGCCAAAACCTTTCGGGCTCTGGCAATCAAGCACTCTTGCCCAAAAAACTGCCCGGGCCCTTTTCTACATTTTCCAATTTTGGTGCGTTTGGACGGGATACAAAACAGCTTTTTCTTAAACTCTACCCAAAGTTTAAAAAGATAAAAACATTGTTACCCTTTTGCTGTCAGTGTTTTTTCTACCTAAATAGCTTGATTATTGTATCATAAGGTGATAAACAGCCTGATGTTACCATTTTACTACAGTAAAGTTATCATTAAACATGCGCCATGTAGGGAGTAGGAGTAGATCAGGAGTCGGAGGTTTGGGAAATTGAGGAGTCTGAGTCGGGGCTTCAGCTTGCCGACTCCACAGCCCTGGTTTAGAGTTTGTTTTAGGTACCACACTGTGCAGGGGGACATACGATTAGTAGATGGAGGAACACATTCACTAGTGTCTGGGATCAGGCAGTATCTTGTCTCTTCACCTCCAGCCACTAGTGTGAAGTAATAGTCTAAAGTGATGGCTTTGTTTCTTTTATTCCAGCTCTGGATGAAGGGGATATCGCTCTGCTGAAGACCTATGTAAGTAGAATATTCATTAGTGATCAGCTAGGTCCCATAATTGACTGCTCTGTTTAGGTCATTGTGCAGCAACTGTTTTAAATGGGTTCTCTCTTCAGAGACATTGGGCCTCATTTATCAAAACTGTGTAGCAGTAAGGGTATGTTCACACGGTGTGTTCAATATGTTTTTGGATACGTTTTCGAGCTGAAAAACGCATTCAAAAGCGCTGCGTAAAACGTGTCCAACATGCGGGTGTGTGTTTGGATGTGTTTTTGGCTGCAGCAGGATCACACCCTATAGTTTTAAATAGGGATCAAACGGATCAAGAATTTACTTGTCAGTTCTTTGAACGGATCCGAAAGATGCATGTAAAACCTGCACTGGCGATCACTGGTCTGAACGCTGATGCTTGTTTTACATTGAAAGCAATGTAAATCACGCTGCACATTGTTAGATGCCTGTGTGGGTCATTTTAACATGGATTCAAACAAGCATCTAAAAATCGCATCCAAAAATGTATTGAACACGCCATATGAACATACCAATAGCAACCAGAGCTCAGCTTTTATTTCTTATACTGCTGTACAAAAATGTTGCCCATGGTTCAGATTTCATTTTTTCAGAGCAGCATAATAAAAGCTGAGCTCTGGTTGGTTGCTATGGGCAACAAAGACAGTCTTACTGTTGACCGCTTTGATAAATTAGGCCAGTTTGGGTCTGGCTCTTCATACCCAAGAAAAGGTCTGAACAACCAGGGAATGTAGTATTAGATGGCGGCAGCCATTCAGATTTACACGAACATCAATACGCTTATGTTTTTTGCTTTTATATAAATATATTGTATCCAACACATGAAATGTACATGGTATGTAGCAATAAACAGAGTGGCATCATGTAAAAACCTGCTGATGTACAGCTTCAATTGGAAACATCCGCAGCCTAGCACTTCTCCTGCTGCGTTCATGGGCGTTACGCCTATTAGCTCACAGGTGCAACGCTTCGGGGGTCGAAAGCCGCAGAAGAATGTACATTTTCCACTATAAATCCTTGCCATGTGGAGGAATATAAAAGTGACAAGCATTGTGTTCTTACAGGGACAACGCACACATTCCCCGCAAATTAAACACGCGGAAGAAGACATACAGCAACTTCTTAAGAAAATTAATGAACTCACAGGTATGCCACATCGTTTAGTCTGAATTAGTTTGGAGGAGAACTTGTCAATTGCTTTAACACATGTTCATTCACAATAGGTATTAAGGAGTCTGACACAGGACTTGCCCCTCCAGCCCTGTGGGATTTGGCTGCAGATAAGCAGACACTCCAGAGTGAGCAACCACTCCAGGTGGCCAGGTACCAGTCTTTTTCTAATTGTGTGATAGCACCTTCAAACTATATCAGAAGTTCAACACAAGAAGACCTGGACAAATCTCCCTAGGGCTTGGTCCACACTGCAACTGGGTATATAGCAACCTGTTACAAATCGCATCATAGGAAATAAGCCCCTCGCACACACAGATAAACGTTATTTATTAAAATACATATATTCCACGGTGCTTATACATGACACTTAAACAACTACAGATTGTAACTGCTCTTTTTTTCCTTTTTCAGGTGTACAAAGATAATAAATGCAGACTCGGAGGACCCCAAATACATCATTAATGTCAAACAGTTTGCAAAGTTTGTGGTAGACCTGAGTGACCAGGTCGCTCCTACAGACATAGAAGAAGGAATGAGAGTTGGGTAAGACTGTCTGGTCTAGCACCTGTTCCCAGAACAGAACTGTAAAGGAAAGGGAATATTTGATGCGGGGAAAAAAATAACTTTTCCCCTCTTGTAATTGTTGATCTCTCCCAAAATCTTCTGACAATAGCAATTGATATAAACACACCGCTCTGTGGAATTTTAAAGCGTTGTCCATAAAAAAAAAAAAAATTTTTTATATATATAATCTCATTCTTCGTATACTTCTGCCCATAAAATATAAAAGTTTAGCCTGCCTCCCCTTCACCTCGGATTAGTCTTCTGCTTTCTTCTTCCAAACGGGACATCACTGCTCCAGCCACAGATTGGCTGCGATGGTCATGTGCCATTGGTGAACATCACTGGTCGCCAATGGCACATGACTGTTACAGTTCTGATGTCCTGTTTGGATCAAAACGAAGAAAGCAGAAGCCTGTCAGAAAGTAAGCCCAGCTTTGGAGCCAAGGTGGAAAGGGAGAGGTGAATATAATTGTTTTTTCTTTAATTTAAAACGGACAGCAGTAAGGTTAAAAAAAAAAACAAAAAAACTGGACAACACATTTAAGGACAAGAGCAGAAAAATAAAGAACCAAGTAGGAAGTTCCTCTAATCTTGAAAAACCAAATGATAGCAGTAGAATGTTTGTATTCCTCTCTTTTCTGAATGTTTTTCACTCTACACATTCCCATGGACAGGGCTGTGGAGTCGTAGTTGGTGGCTATTTTGCAGGAGTTGGAGTCGTCAAAAAATGGACCGACTCCCAAAATATATAATAAGTTGGTCCAGTTACTTCGATGCAGTGCAAAAAGCAAGAGGAATTGGGGTCCGGCCAGTGCTACTGCTCCCATATCTTCAGCCTTATCACATGAGGAGTGTAATTGATGACATGGAGCAGGCAAAGCGCTGCCCCAGGGGAAAAGATTCTGCTCCCATGGCAAACAGAGTTCAGCAAAAATTTTCACCTGTTTTCAAAGAGGTAGAAGAGTCGAACCATTCATCAAAACTGACTGTGGCTGAGGCAATTCCTTTATACCCTGACACTGTTAGAGATGTTGCCCCTGTGGTTATCGTTTTGTCCCCAACCCAAGTTCGTGTAGAGAGGCCGTTCTCTAGCCTGGAAACGAGATCAGATGTGAGGTCATGTATGCAGCATCTGATGGAGGCAATACTATTTCTCAGAACAAATTCAGAGACTCCACAAATATTCCTGCAGTGTTTTGCATTTTTACAATTTTTGTGTTCTAATGTCACGTCCAATAAATATATATATTTTACACTGACAAGCAAAATGGTAACAATGGTTTGAACTTGTGACTTTCAGGGTCCATATCTCTCCATCCACTACAGCTTTGTATATGAGGCTACTGTAATTTTATATACAGTCATCTTACCTATCTTATACAAAAATTTGCCTTGCAAATATTTAGCATCCGCTTAGTTACAGTTTTGCTCCTAAAAATCAAAATGTTAATTTTTATTACTTTGTTAGTATTTGGGAAATCGGTCTTTGGTTTTCAATACTGCCTGAATCCTTCTGGGCTCTGGATCAGATTCAAGCAGGTCTTGACCAAAATCTGATCCAGGTCTCTTCTACACATTCCCAATGTTGGTGCAGACTGGACTTGGATACAAATACAGCTTTTTCTTCAACTCTACCCACAAGTGTTCAAAAGATCAAAACATTGTTACCATTTTGCTTGTCAGTGTTTGTTGTACCTAAATAGCTTGATTATGGTATCATAAGGTGATAAACAGCCTGATGTTACCATTTTACTACAGTAAAGTTATTACTTAAACATGCGCCGTGTATGAGGGAGTCGGGAGTCGGAGGTTTGGGAAATTGAGGAGTCGGGGCTTCGGCTTACCGACTCCACAGCCCTGCCCATGGAGGCTGCAATAAAGGATTTTACTGTATAGAAGTTGTAGTGAAGGTGCTTCTAATTAGTAATAGGATGATAGTCAGGACAAGAAGAAAAAATTCTCACTTAATTCCTCATCAGACACTTTTTTTTTTTTTTTTTATTTATAGTGTTGACAGAAACAAGTACCAGATCCATATCCCATTGCCTCCAAAAATTGATCCCACAGTGACTATGATGCAGGTAATTGTTTTCATTCATTGGTGCAGTAATTCATGACAAATGGATCTGTTTTTTCACTTCTACCCATTAACTTATAATGCTCTGCTATAATTAAAAAAGAGACCGAAACCTGAGAAAAAATAGTTGCTAGGGTGAACAGAGCCTCTCCTTGGTGCTCATCTTAATAGTGTCTGTTTTCCTATGTAGGTGGAAGAGAAACCTGACGTTACATACAGTGATGTTGGAGGTTGCAAAGAGCAGATCGAAAAATTAAGGGAGGTTGTTGAAACGCCATTGCTTCATGTAAGTACCCGGATGGTAGTAATGGCCATGTTGCAGTTTTTGTAGATCAACTACGTCTGTACAGTGTTCATTCCTGGATTCTGGACAGATATTCTGCAGTTATACAATCAAATGTAACTTCATCACCACAAGTCTTTAATATAAATTTGAATATGGAACAGGTTGTGTCTAAAAAGGCTATAGATGCAAATCTTAATGGATTTGGCAATACATGTGTATGACTTAATCTGTCCTGCTTTTTACTAGCAGATGGAGTTTATGCATCTCATGATATACAGTTGGCTGTACAACAATTTAAAAAAAATTGTCATTTTGGCAAATATTTTATTCCTCTCTATATAAAATGTTAAAGGACATGTGTATGACTAGCTTTAAAAGGGACAAGACGTGTATTGTTAGCTTTCAACTGGACTGTAACTGGCCGGGTCCCATTTAAGGGCGCGTTCCCACTGCAAATGACAAATACCGGTCGGTTTACCCGGCTGGTATTAGTCCTGTTTTGCGGCCGTCTCCACGGCCGTCTCCACGGCCGCAGGGGGTGGGGGGTGGGGCGGCTTTTCTCCGCGATGAGCGTAGAAAAGCCCTCCCCCTTCCAAGCCACAGATTCCCCCCCCCCTTCACAAGCACAGATTCCGTCCGAAAGCCGGACGGAAGATTGTGCTTGTAGAACGTTTTTCGGGCGGACCGCGGGGCAGAAAAAAACATCGGACGTAAAACCAGTGCAGTGGAGACTGCTGCACGGGTTTTCCATAGTGCACCATTGTGCTCATTTTTGGCCGGTTTTTCAGGCGATCTGCAAAACCGCAAACCGACTGAAAAACCGTCCGAAAACCCGTGCAGTGGGGACATGCCTAAGTCTCTGTACAAAAGCAACATAGGATAATTGTTACCATTTAATAATTTATAGCATTGTAGGCTATGCACTGTTTTAGCCAAAGTTGTGAACCAACCCCAGCAACATCTACTAGCACCAACGGCTTTACTTGCATAAGTCACAGTGTGTAGTTAGTAAAAACTAGCCTTGACATCATTTACAGGGCCTTGATCAAATACTTTTCTACTGTTGCTGAGCACAGAGCCCATTCCTTAAGCTGACATGATAGTGACAAGTTTATTCCAATTTCACATTCCTTGTTCTCTGTGAATCTTACTCGACTGCATTTGGGATGTTGATAATTAAGGAATATTTACATAGGCTCCTAGGAACTTAATCCTCATCTATAGATAGTGTGTAGTATAGTTATGGCCGCTGCTTGACACCCAATTCATCGTACAAGTCATGTGCATGTCAAGACCTGTGTTAAATGATTTGCATTTACAGCTCATAGACATACTCCTAATTAGTTGTATTTTTTTTTCTATAGCCAGAACGATTTGTCAATCTGGGTATTGAGCCCCCAAAGGGAGTGCTTCTATTTGGTCCCCCTGGAACAGGGAAAACTCTGTGTGCTCGTGCCGTTGCTAACAGAACTGACGCCTGCTTCATCAGAGTTATTGGCTCTGAACTGGTCCAGAAATACGTTGGAGAAGTAAGGTTTTGTTTTTTTTCCTCTTCATTTATTGCCAAAGTGGCATTGACATAGTACGGTACTTTGTTGTTGCCTCCCCTCCTCCACTTTCTTACCCTTTTCTTTTTCTTCCGCTTCTTAGGGTGCCCGAATGGTTCGTGAATTGTTTGAGATGGCCAGAACAAAGAAAGCCTGTCTTATTTTCTTTGATGAAATTGACGCTATTGGGGGTATGTATTGTTAGTATCCTGTAAGCAGTGCAACATAACATACTGTCTGAAGTTTTGTTACAGCTGGGTTACTACTACCATAGCTACTTTGCTACAACATTGACATAATGCCTAGTGCAAGGGATGGAGCAGTACTAGGATTTAGAAAGAAACTTTGCACATCATGTATGTCCCTCAAGCAGAGTGTAATTTTTTTTTTCGGCCCAGATTCTCCAAAAAGCCCAATATAGTGTCCCCACTGTAAGAACTCATAATTTTACATGGAACAAGCATTTAATTTTAAATATTACATATTCTCATTTAGGTACTCTTTGTGGCAAATTGTCTGTCTTTTGAACAGATACAAAATGTTAATTTACATGGATTTATGCTGGCTTACGGCTATGGTGAATGTCTATTACAGAGCATTGTTTCCTAAAGTGGTGACTACATCACTAATAACCAGTTCTCTATTTTTAGCTAAACATACAAAATATAGGTTGAAACGTATGTCTCACAACTGAAATCTCAAATCTATTTTGAAAAGGAAACCATAAGCAGCTTTATGAATCTGTTTGCCAGCAAATGCCTGATCTGAATGTGATGTGTGAAAGGGACCTTACTATGGTTATACAGCTCCAATACTAAAAAAAAAAAAAAAACTGCCTGATATAGATTTATGCAGTTCTGCTCAGTTTTATTAAGATTTCTAAAATCCTACATAAGCACTTGCTTGTATTAAACAGGTGGAGATACAAATGCAAGTGATGACATTTTCTTGTTCTGCTAGGTGCTCGCTTTGATGATGGAGCTGGGGGTGATAATGAAGTCCAGAGAACTATGCTGGAACTTATTAATCAATTAGATGGATTTGACCCAAGAGGAAATATTAAAGTATTAATGGCCACAAACAGACCAGATACTTTAGACCCTGCCCTCATGAGGCCTGGTAGGCTGGATAGAAAGATTGAATTCAGTTTACCTGATCTTGAGGTAAAGATAAGTAACTGTTTTAATACTATTACATAACTTTCTTTAGGCTGCCGTCAAACTGAGGTTATTTTTAAAATGTTTTTTTTTTTTTTTTTTAAAGATTCACACCTACTTAAGTACTACGGTATTACTTACATTACATTATAATTTTTCCAATCTAGCATAAGTGAGACACATGCAATAATTATCATATAGTCATATTAAAGTACATAAAACACATTTTCCATTTTTCCTCTACGTTTTAGCAGCCATAACTTTTGTTTGTTTCTTTTTGAGTGATGTGGCTGTACGAGATATTTTTCCTTTTTGGCGTCGTGTGAGGATGTATATAAATGACTGTAATTTATTTAAACATTGTTAGGTGTTTTAAATGGTAAAAAAAAAACCTTTTATAATTTGCACATTTCACACTAAATATATTTCAACACAATCTGTTTAACTTTTTGTTAATTGGATGACTCTTCAAGGTGTCTTCTCTGCTTAGACATGTAAATCTTAATGCTGTGCACTGCTGCACAAAAAAGCATCCAAAAAAACGCACCGTGTGAAAACACTTTAAGACTAGCTAAATGATCAGACCTGGAATCTACTTGTGTTTATTATATCCTAACAACTGCCTTCATTTTTATTTTCTTAAGGGACGTACGCACATATTTAAGATTCATGCCCGCTCAATGAGTGTAGAACGAGATATTCGATTTGAGCTGCTGGCACGTTTATGTCCAAATAGCACGGGTAAGTTGTTGCCAGTATAGTAATGTTGTGGTATACTCGTTTTATAACATTTTACTATTTTAATGCACAGACCCGTATGTGCCATACTTGCCTTATAAAGTATGAATCTTATATGTCTGTGACGTGCTTTGCAGGTGCTGAAATCCGCAGTGTGTGCACCGAGGCAGGAATGTTTGCGATTAGAGCACGTCGCAAAGTGGCGACAGAGAAGGACTTCCTGGAGGCTGTAAACAAAGTTATCAAGTCATACGCAAAATTTAGTGCTACACCCAGATACATGACTTACAATTAAACCTCTTGATAATGTGTTGCCAGACCACAATTTGTGACCTAATTAAAGCTACAGAAAGTATTCCCTTTAGCTATGTTCATGTGAGATTAGGGTATTACTGTTTGAAATAAAATATCTGAAATAATTCGTTATCAATTTATACTGCTGACTTTTTGTTTAAAGTGTCACCACTAAAAAGAAAAACAAGAAACATTTGTTTTGTCAAATCATTTTATTTTGATCTGAGAAATTATTAATCTGTCATCTGAGCAAACAATATCGTCATCTATGAAGGCAAATTCACTTGTAGTATTTAACATAAAAATATATATCTAGAAAAATAGACTATTGGCAAATAACATACACTAACAGCTTTTCCAAATAATACTCAAGTAAACACAATATTTAGAACATTTATTAAAACATCCTCAGCACTTTCAGATATAGAAGTAACACTGGCTGCCTTAGAATGCCTGAACTACCTATGGCATGTGGAGCGAGCTAGGTTTAGTACTGTCTGCAATGAAAATGTTGTCATCCAGACCTTGCTTTGTATTAAGAAAAACCCAGTGTTACGGACACTAAACCAAGGCTGTTTCTTGTGAGGTGTCTTTGTGCTATAAGATAATAAAATCAATTGTCAGGATAATGCCAGTAGAACGGAAGTGCAGATACTGCAGAACATTCCAACAGCGAGTAGTCAATCCTCTCCAAAATCATAGGGGGACATGTATGAAACCTGTCTAGGTCTAAGGCTAGGTTCACACGGCTTAAATGCAGGGTGTAATTATGCCCTGCAATTACGCCGTGTGGCCGGGTGCGGGGGGCCGGAGCCTCGCCGGCCAATAGACTTGCATTACCAGCGGCACGTATACGCCGCTAGTAATTCACATGTCAATTATCTCCCTACTGGCGGATTCGCCGAGCAGGGAGATGAGACGTAATCCAAAGTTCTCTATGAGAACTGAGGATTACCATAATGACTTGGACGTATTCCAGCCGTAATTTGCGCACTCCGGCACGTAATTACGGACTGAAATACGTCCAATTTTAAGCCGTGTGAACATAGCCTAAGACTTTCTTTGTTGCCAATAGTAACCATTCAGAGCACCTCTTTAATTTTTTTAGAGCACTATATGAAATGAAAGGGGCGCTTTGGTTGCTATTGGCAACAAAAAGACCTAGACCATTTTCATACATGAGGCCCTTAGTTTCAGAGGAGTAATTTGGGGTAGTTTTCTGAGATGATGATTGGCTTTTGGCCGAATTACTTAAATAGATAATGAAAAATAAACACACCTTCGCTTAATATTGTATCATTCACCCTAGAATCAAATATTTTCATAAGAAACTTGTGTAACAAACTATTCTGATGCACTACAAAGTTGGTGCTAGTTCTTTTTATTGAAGCATCCTATGAAGGTCCCCATATGACCATAAATATGTAGAGAGGTTTATAGAATAGCTGCAATGTAACTTACAAACCAAACAGTTTCTTATTGTTTAGTGATGAATATTTCAAGTAAACAATGTGTACAGTGAGACATTCAAGGGGTTTTACCACCAACGTTTAATAGGTACCCATCTCGGGAACGAGTATGTAAAAGTTGCAGAGCAGACTGGAGAGCTAGTTGAGCTTACGTGCATGTCTACCTTCTGTTCTATGGGAGTTCCAAACAGCCAAGCACAACGCTCGGCTCTACTCAGGACTCCCACAGAACAGAATAAAGAGCCGTGTCCAAGCGTAGCCCAGGCTGCTGTGTAACGTTCAGGGGCCCATTTACGAGCTAACCCACACCTATCAGACTTTAAATATCCTAGCAATATGCCATCAAAGTCAATGGTGGTAAAACCCCTTTATTAAGGAGCAAAGCACTACAGCATGCCTTGAAAACAGATTTTCTACAACACTATTGGGGGACTGGCACTTCAAATGCCACTCTTAAACATGAGTTAGTGGGCGTAGTAGACAGATGCAGCTGTCCATGTGCATCAAATTGACATCTTGATTTCTGCTACGCTTTATGCCAATTTATAATAAATGTATGAAGTGCAATATAAAAAAACATTTTTCTGCAAAACAGGTGGTAACAAGTTTTCTACAGTGGTAAATTACCACAGCAACAAAAACTTGGGGTGGGGGGAATCATTAAGACTGTCTTATAAACCAGTGCCGCAATAAGAAGTCTTATGACTATGCCTCTTAAAACATTTGTCAAGCTTTAACCATTCTTGCACCTGAAATTGAGATGTATCAGCCAGTATAGCTTTCTGGCCTGCATTCTAGTAAATGTGTTGGGCTGCAGCTGGCTACGTCCCTCCACCTAAGCTCCGCCTACTCTTTTCTTTTCTTTTTATTGCTCATTTGCACAATAATTTAATGAAGATTTATTCAAGAACTTGCAAATAAAAAAATAACTAAAACCGTCATTTAGTGCAACTGGAAGTATTTGGCAGTGTTGCTGAGTAGCAGGTACCGGATTGCTAAATCATCCTTTATAGTCAGATGATAATTAGCTTTTCAGCCTTATTACTTAAACATGACCGGAACTAAAGATACCTTTGATTAATATTGTATCATTCACTCTGGAATAAAAGAATTTATGTAACATTATTTCCATGCACTCTCCTTTTTGGTATAAAAATATTTCATTTTTAGCCATTTTCATCTATGACTATTGTTAAGCACTGAATAATCAATGACTGAGGCACCCCCTTAAAACTAGAAAATGTAGCTGTATAGCCAGGATCTTAGTAATAGAAGCTTTTTTTTTTTTATATACTGTATGTATATAGGATGCTCATTAGTTATGGACAAATTTGACACAGGTAACATTTTTAACCTGTATGGATAGCTAAGGATTGTTGTCAGTTTGGAGAGGTTTGCTTTGGTTACCACATGCCTCTAGCATTTGCTTTGAAAGTCATAGCTGGCCTAAAGTGACTAGCGTAATAATATTTTATACAAAAATTACATTATTAACTACTAGCAGCTAAAACTGACCAATTTCCCTTTTTGGGAGGACCTTAAGTATCAAGCATTGCAAGAAAAGTACTCATATTGATGATGTCTCTACAGATTTTACCTTACAGAATAAAGGACACGGCGCTGGAAACAGTATGTCACTAGCTTGTGCTGTTCTCAGCAAGGGAGACAATCTATGTGACAGGTTCTCTTTAAGGAACGAAATAATCTCTGGCATACTAGAATAATTATTGTAACGCAACAACATGAGTGTTAGTTTTTGCCAGGTTAAAGGGGTATTCTTACCGTTTAATATTCACATTGAGGCAGGTTCCCCACCTGCCACACCAAACGGGGAGATGTCAGTGAGTGCAGGGCTGTCTCTGTTTCTGCCTGTGGGAGTCTGAATGCAGCCAAGCATAATTGCTCAGCTGTATTCATAACTCCCATAGAAGAAGGGCGAGAGCTACACAAGTGCAATCACATCTTGGTCCTCTGCAACCGTTAAAGAGCCAGCCCCAAAATAAATTTTAGGAGGAGATGAGACTACCCCTTAAATTTAGAAGCAGTCAAGTATACAAAGAGGCAATTAATACAAAGCACGTGTTGTTAGGGCATGTTCACACGGCGTTTTTGGACAAGGTTTTCAGAGCGTTTCCTCGCCCAAAACCACATCAAAACCTCGCCTGAAACACGCTTCTTCAGACGAGGTTTTTGACGAGGCTTTCACCCATACAAATGAATGGCCAGGACAAAAACCGCGCCTACAACGCGCTTCAAGAAGTGACACGACACTTTTTCATTGCTTCCAAAGAAGCGTGTAAAAACCTCGTCGTGTATGAACTACAACAAGGTTTTACATAGCAATCAATGAAATGAACTGGGGGCGTTTTGGACGAGGTTTTGGGCAAGGAAATGCTCCGAAAACCTCATCCAAAACCTTGACCAAAAACGCCGTGTGAACATGCCCTTAGAATTCCCAGTACATGGCGTGAACATAAGGCTGGCAGTAAATTTTAACTGGACTTCCATTCTTTGTAATATACAGTAGAGCATAGATTTAATAGAAGCATAATAAAATGCATGTGTAAATTAACCGTTAGGGAGAGAGCAACCTACACAATTTTAAAGTACATTTGCAATTATGAAAAAATATATATTCACAGTACACAAATTATTAATCTTCATTTACACAAATTATACAATAAAAGCATTTTCCTATAATGCTGATCCTCTTAATTTGGTTTATCCACATATAATACAAAACAACGGCCCAGCAACAACCATTTACTCATTAGTAACGAAGAGCATTTATAAGTTAAGTGTAACAGGCACCCGTCAGTACATACAGCTCAAAAGTCTTATATCTTTCCACATTAGTTTCAACCAAACTTAATAAATTCTATTTTCAAAGCAGTAACACAAATATGAAAAATGTCTGGTTTTGGCGAGAAGAGTCACAGTCACACGGTTTTAAGGCTTTTGTAATTTTTCTCTAGATTAGCAATTTTCTTTCTTTTAGTCATGAGTTGACCTTGAAAAACATGTGAATTAATATTCACATAGCCCAAAATTCAATAAAATATGAGAATATTTAATTGTTTCTCATGCAGAGTACCAAGGACATCATTTATTGTTAATCTAAATATGGGCATGTGTTAAATTCTTAAGTTTGGAGTGGCATCTGCTGGCAATCTGATATCCCACCCAATGTCTATGGCCACCTTTACACACTGGCTTGGTCTGTACATGGTGTACAGTGTTAAGCATCTAGTTACCTTTTTAATGAGTAATTGAGAGCCCAGCAGGGAGTACAGTTTTGAAATGGTGTTTGACATTCTTAACCTAGTTGGTGAAGCCAATCTCTTCGACACAAAGCAAAATAAAAGTTAAAATAAGATTAAATCCCTTTTAGCTTCTAGATGGGGTTGTTTGTTCAGAATCCCATGGCCATAGTGCAGAGAGGTTAGAAAGAGCAACCCTCACTCTGCAAGATCTGTCCTGTGTCACACAGACAATTAATTGATTTGAATGCGCAATGTGTAATGTTTCATTTCTCATGCGGTAGCGTTGCAGAAAAAGAGAACACTTACGGCTAGGTCTTACAAGATCCTTTACAGATTACAACTGATCACTTGATCAGTCTAAGTATGGGGACACCTTGTTATCGACTTATTGTTAAGGTACCTTTCTACAAGTAGAAATTATCAAAGGGGACAACTCCTTAAATGGTTTGCCTTCATAAAAAAAAGCAAGAATAACAGAGAAACAGTAAAGAAATCAAAGGTTGTGTGTGTTGCCGTTTTAAAAAGCATTACATTAAAAATAATCATGATGCGCTATTAAACATTTTTTATTTTTTTTTTTTTTTAAGTTATTCCGAATTAAAATGTGATTCCCACCCAAGGTCACCTTGGTTACTTAAATGACTGATCTACTTAAAGGGGTTTTCTCACTACAATGTTTAGCTTTTAACATGTAATTGAAGACTTTCTAAATACATTGATTTTTCGTTGGTCAGGAGATACAGAAGAGTTTCTCTCCTTTTAGAAAGCATAAGTTTCTCTGGTTAAAACCATCTCTCTCCCCCACCTCTCTCTTACATCTCATTGGTCTAAGCTGTAGTTTCTCACTTATACAGACCATGGTGAGCCACCTTCTGCAGAGTCTTATCACTAGTAACATGCTTTAAAAGCTGCTCATTTAGCGAAGTAAACATCCTTTAGAACTCTGCAGCTAGAGTATTGCACTTTAGAAACTCTCTAGCTATAACCAGCAGAGTTGATGCGTCAATCACTGCTATAGACCCACCAACAGCCTGAACAGCATGTGTGATTCTAAAGCTGGCTATGAAACTGCATGGCGAGAAAACCCTTTTGAAGCGATTCATTTATTATAGTATAGTAATTTGAGAGCTCAGATTTTTCATTAATCGCTTGAATAAAAATGTATGTGTAGTTCTGCTGCATAAGGGAATTTTTTTAAGCACTATAAAATCCTTTTCTCCTCAGGTTACTTTAGGACACAGACACTTTGGGTATAGGCTTCTCCCATTAACCGCTAAAGATTGTTAGTTCCTCGTACCATGCCAAACCTGTCTTGCAGGCACTGAGCAAAACCATATTGTAATCGCTGAAAATGATAGGGTTAAAACATCTAAATTTTAATTCAACTTGTTAAATTCAATGAGGCCTCAAAAATTACACATATCAAGAGAAAATGTTTGAATCCACACATATTCAAAAAGACACAACAATCATCTAATGTAGAGTAATACTTGGTGTCTATTGGGTAAATTTAGTGAATACATTTAAATATGGCGAGCATATAGGGTCTTTGTAATTTGTATCTGTAATTCCCTTATAAATACCCTACCTATACAGCAGGGGTATCGCCCCGAAATGGGCGCCCCTGCCATAGGTGGCTCACTCTATTAGTCCCTACACTAGTATTCAGTCCTGACATGTTTCCTAGTCATGGCAGTACCCCTGCTGTATAGGTAGGGTATTTATAAGGGAATTACAGATACATGTCCCTAAATACCCTTTTGGAGTGACCTATATATCTTGGAGGATCAACACTATGGTAAACATCTTTGTTGGATCATCAACATCATGGGTAATGTGAGTAGAACAATTGTGTCCACCCCCCTTTCATATTAAATGCTCGCCATATTTAAATGTATTCACAAAATTTACCCAATAGACACTAAGTATTACTTTGTATTAGATGATTGTTGTGTCTTTTTGAATATAATGTGTGGATTTAAACATTGTTTCTATTGATATGTTTAATTTTTGAGGCCTCATTGAATTTTTTAACAAGTTGAATTGAAATTAAGATATTTTAACCCTATAATTTTCAGCGATTACAATTTCTAGTGGGTTAAGTTGAAATCGTTGTTGCATTCAGTGACAACTGAGCAAAACCAGTCCGTACGAGAAGCAGAGATAGAAAAATGACAATCTAGGTGCAAAGGCAAATTAGCCATCCAATGTAAAAGAAGCAAACTAGAAAACTGCATTTTGGAGTTACATCCTCTAATGAATTTGATAAGAGAAGGATATTACAGAGAGAACACAGAAAAATCTTTTTTTTCTCACCCATGTCAGCGGGGATCACAGGCACCTTGCGATTTCCCAAAGCAGGCCCCAGGGGAAGTAACAAATAAGGGCACAAAACCATCATAGACTGCAAGACTTGTCAACCAAGAATGGCAACCGAGGATGCTATGCATGCTGTAAAATAGTGAATGTGTGAAGGAAAGACTTTGAAAGATGACGATCCCTTTGATCCCCACCCCCCGGAAAAATCATAAGAGTCTGAATTGCAGACAAAAAGATTCCTGCACAATCGATAAGGCCTGAACAACCTAAAGACTGTGAAAGAAATGTTTCCAATGACCAGAGATGGCCAAGTTAGCAGACAAGGCAAAACCTCCCTCAGGGATTAATTGTGAGAGGTTTAGAGAACATGCTCCAAAAAACACAATTCCTTAAACAACGACCTCAATAGTCAATCTGTTTAACATAGCAAGTTTAAATTCTGGTCAAAGAGTGCTACTTAAGATAGCAGATTGTTCTAGAATGGCCTATGCCAGGGGGCATGTGCCAGTACAGATACCACCTCGGCATATAATGCTTGAAAAATCTCCTCTTGAGATATCAGGATTGTTGATTTCCCCTCTGCTTAGACCCAATGATTAGAGGATCCTTTGGAAGAGAGGAAGGAGAGGGAAGATGTAAGCTAATTTAAAACCGTCCCAAGGGTCAACCAGAGCTTCCAGGGTAAGAGCCTATGGACACCAAACCCTTAAAATGAAGCAAAGAGTATTATGGTTGAATATGTATGTGATCAAGTCCAGAGTGCCCCATCTTGAGCAAGTCTGGTTGAAGATCTTCATATGAGATCACTCTCATATTGACCAATTCAAAGCTGAGGTAGTTGGTGACCGAATGGTTAAAACAGGTTGCATTCTAAAGGAAGTACTGAGATATGAATCTCTAAATAAGGATTCTGGCTTCTCCAGCAATGTCAGCATCAGTAAACATTCCAACTGGTTCAGATAAGCTACCGCCATGTTGCGGTCTGTCTGGGGATGAACAAGGTGGCTTTCCAAGAGAGACAGCAGACAGTTTAGGTCTAAAAAGTTGATGGGAAGAAAATACTTTTCTGGAGACCAGAAACCCTGAAAGACCCCGTACCAACTATGAAGACTTGTGTTCAAGGAGAGGACCAGCAACAGAAGAAGCAGCAAGGAATGGCTTGGTCAGAAAAAAAGATCCTTCAGATAGGAGACAAAAGACTTGGAAAAACTTATCCAACAAAAGCTAGACAAGGGATGGGGATGTGATTTAATATATATTGTTTGCTGGTATTCAAAAAGGAAGGAAGGCGCAGCATTGGATAATGGCTGGGACGAAAAGTCACTAGGGTATGGAGCGAGCTGACCCATTGGTTTCCTGAAGAAATTCGGCAGTTAGCACTACTTTGATGGAGTACACCATAATTCCCAGAACCCAGATGCAAAAGAAAGGGGAGATTAAACTCCCTGCTTTAGAGAACACAGGAAGGACAACTGAAACAGGACTCTTGCCAAGAAATCAGATCCTTCTGAGAGAAAAGATTTAGGGAGACCGATTTTCCAACTGAAGTAAGACAAGAGAAGAGGGTGTAATTTATTACAACTTGCATAGCAGTATTCTGGCATATGAAACTCAAGGTCTGCACAAAATTCACAACTTTTCGGCTACTTAATGCCACACTCTTCAAAAAGTGGGTGGGATTTAGTGGAGCGAGTCATAGCCAAATAGATTTACTCCTATTTCGTACATTTCAGTTTTAGGTGCATGGACTGTTAAAAGTTGTGCTAAATGAATTGAGAGGCAAACAACTTAACACAACTGAGGTGAGGAGGAGTGGACTGGAAAAAGCAATCGGGAAGAATGGTGGAAATTATGTCGCCTGTAAAAAGATTACTTTGCCAAGCCACGCCAAATAATGGGAGATAAACCTCCCTTTATTTTCACCAATTCTTTCAGGGGTGTCCCTGAAGAGCTACTGTGGTGGAACCATATAGTAAAGGCCCTGCTTACCCAGAAAGATGCTAAAGTCAGTCTGAGAGACAAACCCACATCCTCCAGGGAGTATCATGCAAAATCTGATGTAATATGTTAGTCATCTTGGCTAGTAAAGAGAATGGGGTATGCATTGCTAGTGTGATTTAGATCACTTGGAGATCCTTCTTATGGTCAAGAAAGGGGTTCATAAGATCCAAATATTTAGAGAACTTTTTGTCTTATGTATTTTTATTCTTTTGAGATTACATTCCCAGGAAGAAGTCTCCAACTTAGAATTTTGTTGCCATCCAGGTGTGAATTGGAATATCTCTCCCACCTTTAGTTGTCTGATCCAGAGATGCATAGTCTAATGGTGAAATCTCAGTCAAGGGAAGCAGAATGTGAATGAATGTGGGCAGATCTCAAGCTTTTAATAGCCCTGCTTCTTTAGTGCTTTCCCGATTATAGCTCCCAAATGGAAACATAGATGGAGCAGGCCCTTCCCAGTTTTGCATTATTTGACTGAATGGTGACAGGCTCATGTGTAGCAATGAAAACTTTTCTTGGTTCCAGGCATGCAGGACAGAATGGATCAGACAGACCACAATGGAATTTAGTGCTGCAACAATTTCAAGCAAACTAGATGGCCACAACTGATATCTGTCAAGGCAAGGGAAGAAGCCCATGAAAAAAAAATAAGGGGGCTGACCTCTATCACAACCAACGTACTGCAAGTGAGGCAGTTACTGCACTTTAAGGAAAAGGGTAGTGTCCTGCAAAAGTAAAGTTTGCAGCTGTAGAAGTCAAATTAAACACCACCTAAAAAAGTGGCAAATTGGTTACAAAATTCTCTTATACAAAAGTACAGATGGGGCTTAGGGCACTAAAGGAGTCTGATACCTTGAAGAGGAGTTCACCAGGAAACAGGTCTACTCAGATCAAAGACCTAGAGTGATGTCTCAGAAGAGACAAGCCAATGGAGAGGACTTCAAAAAGAGTAAGAAAAGGCATGCACAGACCCGACAGGCTGCAGGGTCACAACATAATGTCTAATACTTAGCACAAGGAACTGGTAGGAGAAGTTACATTCTAGTCCAGAGGACTAGGCCTGGCATGCAGTTCAGACACAACAGCAGAACAGGAAGAAGGGTCCCCAAGGGCTATTCATGCTGATAAATGAAAGGGTAAGGAGAGCAGGCGCTGCTGTGGCACAGTAGAAGGACTAGAAAACCCAGGGTGCAATGGATAAGAAAGCACCCTGTTCCTGGAAGTAGCACTGTGAACCCTGTAGATGTAGGGAAGTTCCATGGTATGGCAAAAAGTTGATGACAACAGCAGCTGAAGGCTGTTACTGAGGTAGTTGTTGGAACGTATATTTATCTAGATAGGCAATATTCTCCTCCCATGGATCCTCTTCCAAGATAAGACCAGCAGAGTCACCTTCTCAGTTTACCACTATTATAAGCGCTTGTGGAAGGTGGGTGGGAACCTTGATGCCCCTTAGGCGGATTGGCGACAGATGAGTTTTGAAGCTCTTATTTCACTTTTCTTCATTTAGCTAAGACTCAACAGTTTTGTAGAGTCATCACGGTTTATCACTCATGGCAGCATAAAAATGAGAAAGTATTGTCCCGGTTTCCTAGTTAGAGAAAGAAAAAAATAAACGAAAAGAAAACCCCTTCAAGAAAGGCAATATTGTTTACTTCATATAGACATTATGATAAAACCCAGTTTAGCTCAGTGCCTGCAGGAGAAGAAAAGGCTAGCTTAGTATCTTTTTCCTAGGGGCAGCAACCTACACATCTCCTACTGATACACGCAAGAAAAGCACAATTAAATCAACACTATGCTGCTACCTGGCGGAGCAAATGAAGATGGATTGATAGCTAATTAAACGCAACGGAATGAGTCTTTATAAATTGGTAACAAAAGCAGAACCCTAATACACCATAGTTATGAACTGTAGAGCATATGCTTATATTTATAAAAAAAAAAAAGTAGTTATAACAGTGTGTGGCTCCTGCCCTGTCTTCTATTGACCTAATCTGAATAAAATGCATATAAGGGGCTGTTCCCGTGACATTTAGCATGTATGCTCCTAAAGTACTTGTTAAACACTAGCCAAAACGAGGGCAAAACATTGTCCATTTGGACGCTGTCAGTATAAGGCAAAAAACTACATATAAAAAAAAAAAAAAAAAAGCATAGTGTATTAGGCTATGCTACCCAATACCATGGTATCCTGCAAAAAAAAAAAAAAAAGGAAAAAAAAAAAAAACATGTTTTTTTTGCATTTTGTTAATGCTATAACAGTCTACAAGTGATGGATGCCATTTAATGACATCAGTCACTGGCCTCCATTAAAGGGGTTGTCTCGCTACAATGATTGGGTTTTAATTAAAAGATCTTTAAAAAACAAGCAGCTTTGCAATATATGTTCATTACAAATGTCCTACTGATTTTGAGCTAGCCCTGTTCATAGGAGTGGGATCAGCTTCTCAAATTTCTATAGCAGCCGACCTGTTGAATCCTTATTTACTGGCTGTCAGGTCTGAATGACTCATCACCTTTGAAGACAGGTCGGGCAGAGAGCCCCTCC
The DNA here is from genome assembly GCA_025379985.1 of Phyllomedusa bahiana. Taxonomy (NCBI): domain Eukaryota; kingdom Metazoa; phylum Chordata; class Amphibia; order Anura; family Hylidae; genus Phyllomedusa; species Phyllomedusa bahiana. The sequence continues at coordinate 118,409 of JAODAL010007669.1, forward strand.
CGCACAGAATGCTTCTGTAGTGGAGGGAGGAGGAGGGAGGACTCTGGTTTCTATGTCCGTGCTGCCTGGATTAACCCTGTGTGTGCTGCTTCCCCCTTTGTCTCTACACGATTGAGCAGAGATTAGGCTGATCAATAGATGTGACAGCAGGGTCCCTGTTTGTTACTATAATGATGATGTCTGTGGAGCGCTAACAATAAAAATACTATACAGATTGTGAAGTGGTCATGCTGTGCTGTACTCGGGACACATTCCCGAGTAACACTTTGCAGCTTCCCTGCCTCTGTTCTGAGAGGGTTTTTTTTGTTGTTGCTGGAGATGTGGAGATATGTAAGCTAAGCAGAGGGTATAGGAACACTTGCAGCCCCTCTGTTCTGCTATTAGCAATCATAGACCTCTCTAGGCAGGCACACACAGGGTTAACTCTGGCAGCAATCCATCCTGCTGTATAGAAGTTACGGGCGGATAGCTGCCTGTGTTTCTGGGGGGGGGGGGGAAGAGGGAGGGGGGGAAGAAGGCAGAGAAGCTAGCACGCCCCTCAATTCAACTCCCATTCACAGACAGAGGCTGAAAGCTATTAATGAGACAACTCCTTTAAATATATTCATTAGAAAGCTCCACAATTGTCGTGGTCCATAAAGGAACAGTTTTATGGGGCTTTCTCAGGTAGAAATGAAAAGCAGCGGATTTGTGTAGAGAGTGCTGCCTGTCAGAATTAGGCCATGTCCCCAAGGCATCGGTTTGCGGACGGTTTTTCAGATGGTTTGGGGTTTTGCAAACCGTCTGAAAAAACGGCCGCAAACTTTTACATGGGCCGCTATGGAAAACCCGTGCAGCAGTCCTCACTCAAACTGCCGGCGGCCCGAAAAACATTGAACATGTTCATTCTTCCGTCCGGTTTTCGGACGGAATATTAACATGTCAATGGAAAGGAGGAGGGCTTTTCTCCGCTCATCGCAGAGAAAAGCCTTCCCAATGCAGCCATGGGCACGGCACAAAAACCGGACAAATACCGGTTGGATAAACTGACCGGTATTTGTCCTGTGCCGTGGGGACGCGCCCTTACTGATGTATATGTCAACGAACTTAAAACGAAAATGCAGGATACCACTGAGATGCTGCAGCTCAGGAATTGTAGCACCTGACAGTTGAGTTCTAGTTGTGTCAAAGCCTTTCATGCAGACTGTCAAATGACAAGGACAAACAGTGCAGCCTGGAGCACAATGCACTACCTATTGGAGACACTGCTCTCTGGGTCACAATGCCAGTAGAGAGGGGCCAAAAATATGGGGGTCTATGAAGCTGCTCAGTTTAGCAGCCCAAGAAATGTATGCCTATAGTGGATATACTGCTACCTTTTGTCATAGGTCCTCCCAGCATATATATCTGCTGGAAGGCTCCAAACCTGATGTGCACATGTTTTAGAACTACTCATGGATTCTGGAGTAACCACATACATAGGACCTGACAGAAAACTAGCTCTGAATAGTGAATACACTTGAAAATAGAATTATTTCTAAAATTAAAAAAAGTCTTAAAAGTGCAGAATTAGAGCACAGGAGGCAATCTTTCTGAAGTATTAGCTATATAGTAACAGTCACATGTCTAATTAAAAGATTCCCGCTTCTTTATAAATTCCCATGTCACATAGAGAGCTAATAGTTTTGGATGTAAAACATGGGAAAAAAAACAAGTTATCTAAAATAGTGTGAGGACAAAATAAAAATACAAAAGAAAGACTAGTTGTCATTTATCTTGGTTAAGAAAGGTAAAAACTGTAACAGGTCATTTATTTATTGAACACCTTCCAGTACTGATAAGATGCCATTTTATTAGCTTCTGTTCACACAGGTTAGGTCTGATTGCTCTGAATACCTGCAAAGGGGTAGGGCCTGTGTAAACTCCATCCCCAAACTGGGCGTTATTGCCCCCAAAGCATGTGATCCCGGGCAGTCCAGGGTGCGGTCCGACCCCCACATCCTGCCAAGTTGTGCAGGTCTGCCTCAAATTAGTACCAGAAAACTAACAGAATCAGTCAGGATTTTACTAAATGAATCAGAACCAATCTGTCATGATGTTAGTGTGAACAGAGCCTTAGGTGATACTACTGCTAAATATTTTTCCTGTTTGTAAAAAGTTTTTTTCTCCTTCTATCATCCAGCAGTAATCAAAAATCTCATCTCAGATACATAAGTATCTGATGTCATGGTTCTGGTCCCAACTCTTAGTGAAGCTGGTTTCATTTTTTCTACAGGCAGCAGTGGATAAAGGTATTTCTGCTATATACTTTTATTTTTCCCTTTCCCCAAAGCCCTTAATTCCCATGTAGTACCAGAGGCACAGTTCAGAATCTTAAAAACTGGACACCTGCTTTATAAGAAGAACTATAAAGCAATAGCAAGGCAATTTCCACATCCATAATAAAACTATGCACTGATTGAAGCATTTACAATGAAATAATATATCCTCCACACTCAGACCTAATTTTTGCACAATTTTTCTGTCAGCCCTTCTTATGAAGCTGAGAGGATCAAAACGCTGTAACGAACAGTGTGGGAAAATACAATGTCTTATTCTATCCCGAATCTGCATGTGTTGATCAAAATCTGAGGCAACGTCTAAAAAGAGTTATTGCACCATTCTCCTTTGTGAAAGGAAAGATTAGATCTGGCTTTGTGTGTCTGAGCTGAGGACTTGCTCTTCGGAGGAGGCGAGAGCCAATGAGGATGCTCTAAAGCTGCAGTGAATCACAGCATCATGAATACTGTGGAAAAGGATATCTCTTCTTATAGATTTGTCAAAGAAATTCAACCTGCTCAGATCTTTTACAACTAGCCCTGTGAGAGACAAAAATGCACAGGTAATTATAGGATCCAGTTACAGAACCCTGCAACATGTTCAATTTTTTTTTACCCCCAACTGTATAAATGGTCCATTTTTTAGGTAAGTAGCACACATGAATAGAATACAATTTCTCACTATATAAATGATTTTCACAACGGATAACAGTTTGTATCATGGTAAATATGGCATCTCTGCACCGACCACAAAGTTATTTCTTCTGAGAGTTAACGTTAAAAAAGAAATATTGTTAAGTATAATTTGCATTTTGGTCATCAATACAGTGGGGAAAATAAGTATTTAATATACATGATTTTGCCATGTTTTCCGACTTACAAAGAATGGAGAGGACCGTAATTTTTATCATAGCTACACATTAACTATGAGAGACAGAATCAAACAAAAAAACTAAAAAATCACATTGTATGATTTTTAAATAATTTGCATTTTATGGTCTGAAATAAGTATTTGATACAATAGAAAAACAGAACTTAAAAGGGGTTTTCTCGCTACGAAGATCATAGTTCAAAAGGAGGGGACCCAAACTGAAAGCATGTCTGTCCTTGGTTACCATAAGCAAAGTGCTATGGTTTAGGAGAATGGGTTGTTTGTTTAGTGTTTGGGAACAAATGAGAGCCCCCAGTCGGTTACCCCCAGGCCCCACCCCCCGGTTGTAATCGGGAACGCGCGTCCAGGGAAAATACGGGAAACGGGGTTGGGGAGGGGAGCCGCAGGGGAGAGAGAGTTTTTTACATGCAGAAAAGCAGGGGCATTTTTGGCGTATGCGTTGGGGTTTGGTACTGACAGCAAGCATGGTAGGTGGACGTTGCTGCGGGGTTGGTCCTGACAGCGATAGAGGTCCTGCAGCAGAAAAAAGATCAATCACCCCATGTAAAACACAGTTTAAAGCGTATAGTTTTGTAAAAGGAGTCTGTAGAGTTCGGGGGGGTGTAATAATCTGAGGATTAAATCCTGGTGTGAGGGACAGAAAAGAAAAAAAAATCAAACCCCATTTTTTCCGAGCCTAAAAGTGAAATTCCCATTTAAAAAACAAAGTATGTAGGGAAACGAGAATGAGATCTACACTATGGGAGTTACATTTAGTTTTTCCCCTTCCAAAAAACAGCTGAAATTTTCCCTTTCCCCCGGCCAAAGAATAAAATTTCACGTCACATTTGGGGGGCGTGTTGCAGAGAAAAAGAAAACCCCCCTGGGAAAGAAAAACCCCGGCCCTCATTTCAGAAGCTTGCTTAGAAAACCAGTAAAAAAGGGCCCTGCAAATGATGAAACGAGAATCCCCCCTTAAATATTTGGTACAGAAACCTTTGTTTGCAACTACAGGGTCAGACTTTTTTTGTGTTCTTGACCCAAATTTGCACACACGCGCAGGGATTTTTTTCCCATCCCCATACAATTTTCCCAGTCTTTAGATTTTCGGGGGCGTTTTTTGGGCTGCACGGGGTTTCCTCCTTCCAAAAATTTTGATTGGTTAGGTTGCAAAACTGGGTGGGCCCTCCAGGACCCCTTTAAATGCTTTTATGGACCCATCCTTATTGGGCCCGCTGTGTGTTTTAGGTCTTGTCCTGCGGAAGACCCACCTGCCCATCTTCAAAGCTCTTAAGGGAAAGGGTTATTCGCCAATATCTCCAATGTGGGCCTCATTATCCCATTCAATCGGTTTCAGTCGTCCTGTTCCCTTTTCAGGAAAAAACCCCCAAAAAATGATGTTTCCATACCTATGTTCACATTGGGACGGTGTTTTTTTGGGGGTTTTACTTATCCTTCTTCTTCCTCCAACACGGAGTTTATTTTTGGGCTATTGACCACATAACCTTCCCCCATGCCTCCTTGGATCATCCAGATGGTCATGATAATTCAAATGGGCCTGGCATGTGCTCGCATGAGCAGGGGGACCTTGCGTGCCCTGCAGGGGTTTTAATCTTGATGGTGGTGTGCTAACAATGGTTATTTTGAGATGTGGGTCCCCGCTCTATTCAGGTCATTGACCGGTCCCCCCATGTAGTTCTGGACTGATTCTTGACCTTTCTCAGAATATCCTCATCCCATGTGGCAAAGGGCTTTCATGGACC